>CCSG02000003.1:852942-870942 GCA_001077455.2 Babesia divergens
GTTTCATTGGTGATGGAAGTAACGATATTGAGGCGATGCAGGCGTCTAATATGTCCTTTGCAGTAGGTAATGCGTCGGACGAGGTGAAATCGCACGCCAAGTATGTGTTGGAGGAGACTAACGAGGAGGGTGCCTTCGCGAAAGCTATTTCTCTGTTATATGGCATAACAGTCGATTAGGCCTAAGACGTCATTTAATTTTTATACAGAACATTCTCTAACAATTGTTTGCGTTGCTGCATGTTGTATGATTATGTTGTTGCGTTGTATGGTGTTCTTCGTAATGGTGTCGACACATTGTCATTAATTATAGTTCCATAATTTTGAGCGTGTATATTACCTACTGTTCGTGTGTATATTATAAGCAAAAGGTGTTGTGTACGAGATGAATAGGTCCACGACTTGCACATTGCCTTTGGAAGCAGAGGAGCCATCTTGTGTTCTGCGAGGCGAGAGTGGAAGTGTTTCTGAGTATCCAATTCACAACTTTGTGCGTCCTTCAACTGCTGTTAGATACTTCTGGGTTGACCTTGATGGTACTTTCGTTTCTCATAATGCTGAATGTATGAAGCGTAATATTGAGACGTTTTTGAAGACGATTGCTAGGGGCCACCAGATTTTCTTTTGTACAGGTATGTTCTTTGTTGATGCCATGTGAGGTTTTGATTAGGTCGAACTCTGCAAGGAGCGCTGAGTGCACTTCCCGTGGATGTGCGTGAGAGTATTGGCTTTCATGGGTACCCTGGAGTTTATCAGAACGGTGCCATAGTTTATGGGCCTGATGGACGTCTTTTACGAGAGGCTCACTTTAGTAGTGAGGTTTTATCGCGAATCATCGATGGCATTTTGTATGCTAAGCATGAGAAATACTGCATCTTCCTTTCTAAGGATTCGTGGCATGTCATAACTGATGACTTATCGTCCATCTACAGCTTGCTTGAGATATTAGAGATAACGACTGAAGTGGAGGTTTCCGATGTTGAAGGAGTGAAGTCGTCGATTATAACAAAGATTATCATAATGGACTACGACAAGATTTCCGGTAACTTTCACAACATGCGTGGTGTAGATTTCATCATCAAAGGCGGTTTAGACGATATTGTGGACGTCTCTCCAATTGGTGTCACCAAAGCCAGTGGCTTAGAGGTGTTATTGAGTGAGTTAGGTGTGTCGCCGTCTGAGTGTGGCTTCATTGGTGATGGTGAGAACGACGTTGAGGCGATGCATTTTATTGGCCACTCTTTTGCCGTTGGCAATGCTATAGATAAAGCAAAGGCTGCTGCCAAATACATCGTTCAACAAACGAACGACGAATGCGCGTTCACTACTGTCATGGAGGCAGTTTATGGCATAAGTTAGGGTTAGACACCCCGAATGTCCATATTTCCCGCGCTGTAATTCTACTGACATTGTAAGTCAGCTGTACTATAAATAATCAAATTGTAATCCGGACATACGAATTTTTTTTGCGTCTCCCCACTTTTACCCTGCTGCCTGTGGCACGTTGAGGCTGCCGGTGGCGCCTGATGGCAACATTCGTGATAATTAACATATACATCAAGTTAATTTTTGGGAGGCTACATAGGCCTTCCGCTTTATACTAAGCAGTGTGCTTAAAACGTATGGTTTGCTTTCGATCGTGCCGCGGCTCCCCGTCAAGATGAATGCGTTAACATAACTGGTCCTTTAACCAGCCTGATTAACACTATTATTTCCGATTGCTTATTAAAGATGTGTACTGTGAGTAAACAGACTCTCCCAGTGCGCCCACCCAAGCACTTCGCTGTGGACATTGATGGTACCTTTCTGTCTTTTAATGACACCCAGTTTGCCAAGAACAAGAAGGCCTTCGAAAAGGCTCTAAAAGCTGGATACAATGTATTCTTTTGCACAGGTTCGTACTTCTATTCGCATCCATATAAATTCTTAGGTCGTCCGTACACAAGTTCTATGGCGGTCCTGGACGATGACTTCGTGAGGTCAACTGGTTACAGGGGTTTCCCAGGAGTTTATCACAACGGAGGGGTAGTTTACGACGGCAATGGAAATGTGTTACGGCTGTCACACTTCGGTGCTTCTTTCATGTCTCAATTCTGCGACTACATCGTAGCACACAACTTGGAAAAGTATGTGGTCTTCTGTGACATGTTGGAGACTTACATGCTCTGCGAAGAGAGCACTCTGATGAAGCCTGCCTTGGCCGACATTGACGTTCTGAGTGCTCCAACTGTGGTTACGAGGGACATGCTCTTGGATATGAAGATTTCACTTTTGATAATATCCGACAGCAACATCTTGACAAATCAGACGAATCTTCAGCGCGGGGTAGACTACGTATTGAAAGAAGGTTCCCTGGGCACATGGGACGTGACGCCCTGTGGTGTCACAAAGGCGCAGGGCCTGAAGGTCCTCCTCGACAGCTATGGCTGTTCTAGTGACAATTGTGGTTTCATTGGTAACGGTACTAATGACATTGAGGCCATGACTCTAACTGACATCTCCTTCGCTGTCGACAACGCCAGCGAAGATGTCAAGGCGTATGCAAAGTACACGTTGGCAGAAAACAACGACGAAGGTGCCTTCCACAAGGCAATGGAAATCGTCTACGGAATAAGTCCCGAGTAAACACGGGGTGTTATACTTAAGTCGAGGAACAACCTTAATCTAATCATACCCTTAGCTCATATTTGTCAACGTCTTCTTATGGAGCGTTGTTGGTGACTGGCCCATGGATCCAGTCTGCTGTATGATACAGGTAGAGTTGCTCCTTAGGCACGGCTTGAGGCACTGCATGAAATGTAGGTGTTGAGCTTTTCAACCCACCGAAAAATCTGCGATTTTCAACTGCTCAAGCCACTTCTGTGCACAGTTTTTGAGTATACAGTAGGCCGTGTCACAAGCACACAGCTCTAGGTTTACGATTTCCAACCCTTTTCGTGGGCAGGCGCTCATCGATAGTATACAGGCGAGGAAGTCTTGGCTCGACGCGGAAGCGTCCGGGCCGAGACAATAGCGGACCGAAGTGAGAAAAGCACTCCCAGAATATTTTTTAACATCATCGTTAAATTCCACGTCGTTTGAATGGGCTAGTTTCCCCAGCAGACGTTTAGCGCTTACGGCGAAACATTCCTCGTCAGACACAACGCCTTGACACAGAGACACGGCCGTGGCGTAGATTAATGCGATAAGGAATACTGCATTGCGCATTTTGACTGCCTATAACTCCGCCATTATATTTTGCCTTGTTACACCCCACAGGTGTACTCTAGCGACGTTTTACACCGCGCCCCCTAGTATGCAACCACTTAGTATCCAGTAGCGCCCTACCACATTATATACACTATAGATGTTGCCTAACCTTCCTACTAGATAACCACTTGCACATAGGTGGTATGGTCTTAACACCGTGTAGTGTGTAACAACATGCTTCCTGCAATGGCATTAGACAGCATCACCTGATACATATAGAGGGAGTTGCTTATACACATTTCTTATGCCAAACGTGTGTCTACTTCATTACGGGCAGTATATGACATTTGGTCAAGGATACCTTACCTGTTACTGCGGACAGCCTTAGCTTGAATGGTAGAGCACCTTTGGCACTGGGGGTGGAAGTATTGCCTAGGCCTCAGCATGTACAGTGGAACGATACGGTTGTCAAGTAGGAACCTTATGACGCGATGCTTTAGCTTGCGTTTTACCACGCCCGAGGGCGGCTGGTGGTCTGCGATATATTTGTCGTGCTTTGAGATGTAGCCGCAGGTGTGGCAGCCATATTTACGCCCTATCTGTTGAATGATGCGCTTTTGTTGTTTGGTAGCGTAGTTGTAACCGTCCGCTAGCAACGACAGGCTAGGTATGGCAAAGGCACCGGGTTGTGAAATGTCACTTGGTGTGAAGGAATGCAACCTGAATTCATATAAGGATTCCAAACGAGTAATAGCCTACCTCCCACCTAAGAGCGCAAATGTAGAGATGCAGTATATAGCGATAGCAGCCGCTTCCCTGATATGAGGTTTCACTATTGCCCTAGACTCCACTGTGGCCCTCTTATATTTTGATCCCATTACTTCCTTCTTAGCCTCACTTCCAATATCCGTTGGAGTCACCAGCAAAGCAAGATTTTTCACTAGATGCCTTACTGCTGTGTGTCTCCACAAGCCTTCTCCAAGTGTGGATATAGCCTTGAAGGGCTCTGTGACGGAGTGGGTATCACGGTCCCTTAGAATGCTCAGCAATTCCTTGCCACGTTTTATGAGACCCGTAGATGTCATGTGCACAAGTAGAATTTTCAAAAGCATTTCTGATGTCTTGTATGCAGTATATCCGCCCATTGTCACAGTAATTATCCCTGCCAATTGTCCTAGGAGCATCGCACTGGTGTCTATCTGCAGCATCTCCTGTATCTTCTGTGAAACCATCGCAATCACGGTAAAGATAGCATTGAGCATCACTGCTTGGCACATATACGCGCCTGCAAACGTTAGACACGCACTGTAACAGCGCTTACCTGCTAGCGACGACATCAGAGTAAGGTCATAGCGGCAGGGAGCGTCGAAAGTCCTTGTCTCACTTCCAACAGATGCGACATCATTAGCTAACACCTCGCCGGGACTTGAAATTCCATCTAAATGAGGTTGCTTCTCGTAACTGTCGTCAGACATCAGCGATTGAGAATTGCCACGATTATCATATGTGCGTGCGACAGCAGGAAGCAGCGTCGTCTGGGCGAGGAAAATTACAGCAGCAACACTACTAGCGATCATTAATGCAAAACTTATTTTAATATTTATTTCATGGAATCACACATTTTCACCTAATGTGTGAACTGCAATCACATACATCGGTATATATGTTGTTCCATGTGGAAGGATTCCACGTTGTTCAGCTTTCAACAAACGCTTTTGGGAGCAAACATTCTCTGCAATGCGTATTTCTGGCGGATTAAAGAAGGGGCTTGATGTTACACGGCGTTTGTCGGTCAGTGTTACGAGGGGTGTTTCAACATTGTCTATTGCATATGAGACTCTGTATGTAGCCCTGGCGAAAGCTACTTCACGAACTGCTGTCACTAGGGTATTGCATGAGTTCGAAAACAATACTCTATCAGCGAGCTACCGCTCGCAACCGAATGGCTCCGATGCCTCGCTTGGTCAAGGTGATCGTAGTATTTGCGACGGAGCTGCAGCTTCATCCACATGTCTTGAGGGAGCAGCTAATATACATATCCAACAAAATGAAGTTGAAACTAGAAGACGGCTTGCTACCACCTTCTGTGATGCAGTGTTGAATGTGATACGTTTGAAAATCACGGATGTTACTGTCTGGTCAATGTTGCTTGATCATACTTCTCAGCCATCACTTCACACAGATGAGCTGGGTCTTCGTTCCATATATTTTGTATTGTGCAAACTCGATCGTTTTACGTGCAGAAACAGCGTGGTCATTTCGAAAGTGGATGGTATTGTAACGACTCTTTTGGAACGGGTGGATGCGTTGGCTGTCAATGCCCTTAATCATGGTGTCATAGACGTGAAGCTGCAACCTCGAAAATTCAACAGCACGCCCATCCCATGTAACACTCGCGAAGATGTTGTGTTAAAGGGGTCTTCACAATCCGTTGGCTCTGGGGATGGAGGTCAGAACCTGGATTTCGAATATGTCTGGAAACTATGGCACCTCCTCAACAACAGCGATAAATTATACAGCTCTAATACTGAGAATCTCCTCTTAGAAGTGTTGGTGTCACGTACTGATGAAATAAAGTCCTTTGATTTGGGTAGGACAATACGAACGATGTCGGTGCTCTTACAGCGCCGCAGCTCTCTTTCAGTGGTGGAAGAGAACTTGTTTAGGAGTGTGTTCAGGAGACTGTGTACACTATTATGTAGACATAACTCTTGTATAACTGAGAACGCTGATGTTGTTGGTAGAGATGGCCGCTTTGATACCAATAATGCCAACGCCAGTGATATGAATTCCTTGTTACTTCCAGAAAATTTGGATGGCTGTCGAAATACCGTCGATTTGGGTTCACAATCCGGTTTTACAACGAATAGTTATGGAATGGACCAATCTTCTAACTTTAATACTGTAAAACAAGGGAACTTATACTTGACCATTGGCCACGTTCTTAAAATTGTTGAAATGCTGTCGTCCATGTACCGCAAGCTGTCAGTGATTTCATTTGCTCGATATATATCATCGGAGCTGCCTCTGAAAGGGCTGCAGTGCTTGGTTAGAATGGCTGAAACTGTTTTAAGGCGTTCATTGGCCTTCGAGGCACGCTTCAGCCGTTCCGGAACTCTCTCACCAATTCCCCTCGATGCTAAAGCGTCATCACCATGCAAAGGTATTATTGAAACACATGGGAAGATACTACTCTATATGACTGATGTGGTTAAGGCCATTGACCACGTCTGCTATTTGTGCAACAATCACTCAGCAGCGTTGTCACCATTACGAAAATCTGTAGCGGCTTTGGGTTTTTGTATGCTTGACAATTACAAAATGTTCGATGTTGGGATGTATCGCTTGTATAGCAGATGTGGTTACTACTTGTTACTATCATCTCTGGTAAACGGAAAGCACTCTGTCGATGAGATTCAAAGGATGATATTTTCTGTTCTTGAAATGATGACATCGATTCATAAAGCTATGTTGGAGAAAAAGGAAGGTCATGACCTGCTAGGCTTACTTATATGGGAAGACAAGTTTTTCTTTCTGTTGGGTGAGCTGGCGGTTAGGTCTCCTGCACTTCAGGATCTCCTTGTTGCCCACCGGGCCGTATTGAGATCTTTATGTGAGAATGGTATAGACGCTATATTAAATCACCCTGACAATGCGTCCACACTTCTGAGGCTTTTACAGAATAATGGTCTTCTTTCTCCACGTATCCTTTTGGAATACCTGAGGGACATATGTGTGGACATAGCGTTGTGGGATCGGTCAAGTTCCGACATTGCGATGCTTTGTGATATTCTTACACGTTATCATTCGGAATCATCTCTTGTAGGGAAGGAAATGTGCGACGGCGCGTCGGTTGCGCCACCGTTTTGTGGAGCGTATGCAGGAACACACGAGATAGAGGAACATGAGGAAGTTATACAATACATACGCCAGATACTAGGTTCGTTGTTTGATTACGTCGAGAGGACTTCTCCCTTGGTCTTGGAGAGGTCAAATAACGAGCAGCTGCTTTCCATGGCATTGTGCTACGCAGCATACCACGACGGCCTCCATCCCACTCTAGACCATGAGTTCCGGCGCCGATGCAACGAGCTCAACTTTAGGCAGTCTATATTGTGCATGCAGTTTGCATCCGAACCCTTCGTTGAAATGATTAAGCGCCGCATTTCTAATCTGCTAATTCGTCGCGGCACACTGGTTGACATTTCGCCAGCTCTATCCGCTCTCTATGACAACATGGGCACACATGGTTTTTCAAGGGGGTGTCTATTTAATGATGGCATAGAAGGTATTGGTGAGTACGGCAGCGTGTTGCACGCCTCACATGGCGATCGTATTGGTTTAATTATCAAGGAACAACGCATCAAACTATCACCAGGAGCATCAAAGTGGTTGTTAAAAGTCATACTGGCATTGGATCGTGATATGCGAATCTATAATGATGCGGATTACCTCAACCGACACCTGGAGAGGCGTCTTCACCGAGCCATTGGTATCACTTCACATGGTGCTGAGACGACAAAACAGCCCTGTAGCAACATCCTACTTATTACTTCACACCGGGAGTGCAAGAAATTCATCGAGATGTGCAGGTTCATTGATGACGCCAAAGAAAGTAGATTTTATAACAAATTAAGAGAAGCTTTAATTTGACGCTCACAGGCGTCACATGGGATACTAACTACTCTTCTCCATCCTCATCTAGCATGTCGTATTCCTCGTCGAGGAAATCAACCGATACGGTGTCTAGGTAGTACGCGAGCGGCGCATGCCAGAGTTCGCGCCTTAAAATTTCGCCGAAATCAGGTTTGTTAAGCCATTCATCCTCTGTAAACCTGTGATTACAATATGAAGGAGCCTTTAATTTGTGTCCTTACCATTCAAATAGTGACCAATCGATGCATCTGTCGTCGGTGCGTGCCTTAAGCGCCACCTCGATTGGGCTCTAAAACAGTCCTTAGCAATGCCATTTAATGCAACCAACCTTCCCAGCTTTCCACTCGATCTTAGTACACTCCACTACGTTTTCTTTGTTCTCCGAGAACACTGTATGCTTCGTCAACACCAAGGGTTCCATGTATTCCCGCGCACCCTCTCCGAAGGTCTGCATGCTCATTAATGCGTCATTGATTTCACTGTAACCGACCAAAGTGATTTTGTATGACCCGGAGTTATCAAGGTTATCTTCCAGCTCTATTTTTTCGAGGAGTTCCAGAATTGGCATATCCGCCGTGGTGAGATAGCTCAGCGCCGGGTGGTGGGTAATGGCCTTTGCCCAGAACCCAGGAATTTTATCGATTATTTCCTGTGAGGTGGTTAGATATCCCATGGCCAAACCTGCCTGTCTTTTGCGGAAATGTGGCTGCTTCTTCTTGTCGTACTCGCGCTGAAGTTCTATCTGCTTGGTGGCACATTCCTCGTCAAGTTCTAGAAGCTTCTTCTGCACTACAGGAATGTATGTGACATATAGATAACATTCAAACCTTCATCGAAGTCTGTTATATGTGGTAAAAGCGCCTGAGTCTCTGCAGAATCGCCTTGTCTGCACGGTGCTTAACTCGGAACCATGAACTTACAGTCCGGCAACTGCACTGGCGGGGGAGTTTTCTTCAAACGCTCTCTTCATCTTAGATTTGTGACCTCCGGAAGCAAAGGCTTATTAGTCCGATGTATGATATAAAACATGTGTATTCTAAACGTCGAGCAGCAAGTCGGGACACAGAGACAGCGATATAAAGTCAATACATCGGCCAATCTGTGATAATTCCCAATGCTTTGAGTTATCTTCTCGATATGGAAGGCCATAAATTTCGGCGGCGATACGCTGCTTCCCCACACCCAGTTGAGGATATCATTCCAGGGGTAAATACGGCATTTATTTTAACATGTGTATCTTAATATCAACCTTATACCGTTGCATCACATTATATTAACACTCGGTTCATTTTCTACACATGATTCCTTACCCAGTAACTTCATACTGGTTGATAATATGCGTGTTCATCTACAATGCATTGCTATGCTCTGTCTTCATTAGTGACCAATTATAAACATTCCTATATACGCCGAAATACATGCTATATAACGGCAAATGACTTATAAGGTGTGTTTTAATCGTGTGATGAATGCTAGTAGACACAATGCTTCGTTATTCAGAGCGTTATACCAACACCCATTAGCAACTACTTAAGCCTTTATTCCCTCAAAGGCTCTGGAAACGCACGGATTTCATACGTATCTACAGATTATAGGGCTCATTTGTTGTATCAGTGCCACTCCGTACATCCCATAGCAACTTCAGTACTCAAAATGCTGACTGTTATCCGTAAAAGTGCGCTTCTATTTACATTTTCAAGTGTCTTGCGTGTTGTGTTCCAGTATAATTTTGCAAGGGCTTGGGAGCAACCATTTTATAGTATGGAATCCTCGGACTTTTGCGCTAGGGGAAGCACGAGCTGTGCTTTCAAGGAGTAAGTATGATTCTACTGTGAATCATCACGTTGTTCCAGGTTTAACAAGAATGGTGACATTAATCTTGGCAGCTTCAACGACAAGACGCTGCCACCGTTCGAGCTGAAGATTCACAAGAGTGATCTCACGAGCGATAGACAATTTAAAATAGCTGCTGAAAGTCAAACATCGACTGGCTACATTTGGCTGTGTGTCGATATTCTTTCGGAAGACGATCATATACCGGTATCACGTGATCGTTACGCGTACTACAACGATATGCTGACTCGCGATTATCTCATGAATGTAAGCCGGAACGGGATGGCGGCGCACGGCATATCGATCTCCAAGTTCACCTTGAAATCAGGTAATGGGTTATGATTGTGTCGATATAAGGATTCAGACGGAACGACGGCTCTGAATGGTGTCTCTGGCGTTGGCCACAAGGATACTGTGATGGCCACTATTACCATAAACAAAGGCATTTCAGAGGGTCTATACTTCGTTGTCATCGCATACGGATCGCCATTTAGACCTAGTCCAATGGTCTGCATAAAGGAGATCGTTGTCAATGTGTTACCATAACCTCTCCTTGCCATTTGGCAAGATTGCCGAACACATTTCTAAATTTGGCAATTATTTACCTTGTACATATGATGTAAAATGTTTAGACACATGCACATGTAAATATGATATCAATTAATCACGAGTATTCCTCGCAGCCCGCGGTGCATGACCGCTGGGATGATCACGCCCTTATATTGCATATACGTTGCGGGTCCCAATCATGTAGAATATAAGAAAATGTCTGTACATTCTGATTTGCTCAGATGTACAGAGCACATCAGGAATGTTTGCTTTTTGGCTCATGTAGATCACGGGAAGACGACTCTATCCGACAGTCTCATTTCTAGTGTTGGTATAATCAGCGAACGCCTGTCCGGTAAACTTCGCTATCTGGACAACCGTGAGGATGAGCAGCGCCGCATGATCACCATAAAGTCGTCGAGCATATCGCTAATTTATTCTCCCGACGACACCGGCAGCAAGACAGGAAGCTCTAAGTGTCTAAGCAAGCACCCGTGCATCATCAATCTGGTGGACTGCCCTGGACATGTTGACTTTTCTGTGGAAGTATCCACCGCAGCTAGATTGTGCGATGGAGCGCTTCTCATAATCGACGCTGTCGAGGGCATATGCCCTCAGACGAAGGCAGTACTGCGTCAGGCATGGCGGGAAAGCGTCAGAACCGTATTGGTGCTCAATAAGGTTGATAAGCTGATACTCGACATACATATGACCCCTGCTGAGGCTTATAATCGTTTGCGTGATCTTGTTGATCAGGTTAACGCACTGATGTTTCAGCTTTACGACGAATACCTGAACGTGAACAATGACGAAGAGGTTATTAATGTAGCTACAACTACTAACAAAGAATGGTTCTTTTGCCCATCTGAGGGAAATGTAGTTTTTTGCAGTGCTCTCCACCGTTGGTGCATTAACCTTCCAGAGTTCTCCAGTCATATCGTGGAGAAGCTCAACATTCCTGCTTCCAAGAGTGCCGCGATCCTGAAAGCTCTTTGGAGTGATACCTACTATTGTAGTAAAACCAAGACGCTAAAGCCCGGTAAAGGAAGAGGCAACCCGCTTTTCGTTCAGTTCGTGCTTGACCAGATCTGGAAGGTGTATGATTGCATTTTAACATCTTGGAGTCCACCAGATATAGAGAAGTGCATCAACTACTGTGGTACCACACTTAGCCCGAGGCAAGCTCAGTTGCTTAAAGCGTCTGATGTGCCTTCGTCCGATGAAAGGGAAGAGCTGCTGACCACTGTAATGGGATCATGGATTCCCATCCCCAATGGTATCATTCGCATGATTATTGACTGCTTACATAACCCCATCGAAGCAGCGAAGAAACGGTTGAAGGGTATATGTCCGGCGATTCAGGACTACCATGCATATGAAGAGGTTATTTCCTGCGAGGCTACAGCTCCTACTGTGGTCCACGTTGCCAAGTTTTTGGGTTGCGACCTCAACATTATGCGTCTCACCGGCGACGTACTTCATGGAAATGAGCGTGCTGGAGAATTCGTAGCCTTTGCTCGCATCTTCAGTGGTGCTCTGAAAGTGGGCAGCAGACTGTACATTTGTGGCAGTGCAAATGTAGGTTCTACCACAGAATTCGACGACACACAATCGCATGATGAACCACGGAGAAGCATCTACGTAGAGCGCATAATGTTGTGTATGGGTGCAGATTTGTTAGACGTTGAGACTGGGTGGCCTGGAAATATTGTGGCTCTTTACCTCTCCCAGCATGACGTTGGAGGGGAGAGCGCTTCTCCCAGCACCAATAAGATGGGTATCAGGGACAACATGGGCCATGTAGGTGACTATTAACATTGACATATAGGCGTTTTTAGGTTAAGGAGGTCATGGCCTGGATACTTTCTCTTGGAGACCCTCATCGACAAAAAGTGAAGCACATGGGAAACAACCTTGACAATCGCAGCAGGTTCACACACCAGGGAACTCTGTGTAGTGTTGATAGGCACCTTACTTTAAGCACAGATCCCACGTTTCCCCGGTTCCCACCTCTCAACCTCGAGGTAAGCTCACCGGAGTCAGCACTCCCATTATACATTTCAGTTTAACAATCCAATTATCCGCGTCTCGATTGAGCCTCAAAACGTCAAACACACCGACGAATTTCTCATGGGACTTGCGTATTTGTATATCTCAGACCCCGCCGTCGAGGTAGGATTACCGGTTTATGCGGTAACAGGATGCAGATCGATGTACTGAAAACGGGCGAATATGTGCTCTCTTGTTGCGGCGAGATCCATTTAGAACGTTGCATAAATGATCTCACCAGCCTTTATGCTAATGTGGCCGTAAATGGTGTGTTTTCATTGTTTATTCCAATTCATTATGTGTTACAGTTTCTAAGCCCCGAGTATCTGTGCGTGAGGGTATTGTCAATCTCGTACCCACTGATACAAGCACAGTGGCGTACTCCAGGGCGTTGAGTAAGAGCGTAAATTTCCCGCCATGGCAGAACAACACCAATAGCATCGAGGAGCCACTCCAAACGCCGGACTTGCTTTCACACGTGAAGTCCATTGTACCGATTAAGGGCATGCCTGGGGTCTACATGACGACATCAGCCCAGAAAAAGGGCACGGAATACGCTACTACCACTATTGGGGATGCCGTCTTACTAGTCCGTGCGCTCCAGATGCCTGCTGAGGTGTTGGACTACCTTGAAACCAATAACGACGACATAAAACGCGCAATTTATGGCGGAGAAGCCCCATCGCAATTTGGTTACGGCAGCCTAGGTCAACGTCTGACTTCATATTTGGATAAGGTTGAGAGCGACATACGTGGAATATGGACCGAATGTACGGCGAATAGGGGGGGCCAGTTTGATGTCGGCGACTTGTGGGCGATAAGCACATACCGTGGGAGCCGAACGATGTTGTTTTATAACCACAATAGTGGGTTACAGGTGCTCAATGTACAATCGGGGCATGTTGACAACTCACCTACGGCCTCGCCAGTTTCCAAGCAAACCCTCACGCGCCCAGCTTCGTTACACTGGCGTTTCAAAGACACATACAAACAGGAAGAGGTGAACACATTAGAATGTTCCAAGGTTGTCACCACCATCATATCAGGTTTCGAAATTGCATCACAGTGTGGTCCCTGTACGGAGGAACCTCTGCGAGGGGTGGTGTTTGTGATCGAAGGTTTATACACAAATCATCTCATTTCTGGCGATTCGATTTCACATCACAATCGTGATTCTCGATCGACCCTGGATTTACGTTATGGAAGGTATCCATCCGCCTCGAATGCAACGAAAGAGGCAGTGTCTGAGATACCTGTGTTCAACTTCACTCCTGAGGAATGTAGTAATACAGCACCGGATGATGCCCTTTCAAAGTCGAATGCTGGTAGAGAAGATGTATTTACTGCTTTGAGTCCTAGAGCTAGTCACTTGGATCCTTCGATGAATGCGCCAGTTACACTTGACCCTACTGCAGACGACCAGCACGACACTGAATCGCAGTTCAGCGATGTGCTTACACTTCAGTCATCTCGCAGATCTGGAAGTGGTATATCGACTACTGGGAATGTATGTTTCCGCTGTTTAATGGCGTCATTTGTTGCAGATGATTTCTTGTATGAGGAGCCTCTGTCGGAAGGCTATGATGCAGCGTGGTCGCCCACGTATATATGAGGTTATGCTACGGCTGGGTAAGGATCTGACCACAGAGTGTTTATAAGCATGTAGAGCTCCAGTGTGACCAGACTGTATTGGGGAAAATGTACTCGGTCCTCCAGAAGCGGCGCACGCAGATAATTTCGGAGAACGTCCGGAACGTGACAAATACGTTCGTTATCGAAGGCATGATACCCGCGTCGGAGTCATTTGGCCTTGCACAGGATCTGCGTTCTAAAGCTTCTGGGGGTGTGATATTCCACCTCCAGTTTAGCCACTGGGAGCTGAACCCAGATGACCCGTTTCCTGAGGTGTCGATGACAGATGAGGCATGTTTACACATGTTATATTAAAAGTGTTCAGGAATTTGAAGATGCTGGTTTCAACATGGCACGGATGCTTCAAGCCAATGTACCACGTAAGATAATAAACAACATTAGAAAGATGAAGGTTTGTTGCTGACCGTTGTTTACACATATGTTACAGGGTTTGCCTGGAGAAGAGAAGGTGGTCGCTTTTGCCGAGAAGCAGCGCACACTCTCCACCAAGAAGTAGAACGGCATGTAACCGTTATAATTGATGCTTAGCCCAGTGCTTCCATTTTTTTTAGTTTGTCTAATGTCTCAGCCATGCTCAGCTCTCCTTTCGTTTTAGCTTTATGTACTTTGGTTTGCACATTTTCAGCTCCCTCTTCTAATTCACGCTTTCGCACGTTACGGTCAATGTCGCGGGATGCCGTTTTCTTGACTCCTACAGTGCACCTGCTACATTTTCTGAGGACCTTGCAGCATTGGTACCCCCAACTGCCAGTTTCACGGTCATAATAACTCCCGAATACAGTCTTATGACCATGTTCGAATACGTCTTCGCGATACCTTGAACGTATCACGACCCTATGGTTGGCGTTATCTTTCGACTTGGCGACAGGCTCGCTGTGTGTTTTTGTCAATATCAACCCAGATGCATCACTTCTTAGCAGTTTCGATGGATCCGAAACATCGTACTTACTAGTGGGCTTCTCATCTCGAAGGTACTCGAGATTATTTTGGATTTCTTGCTCCCGCAACCGACGTTTCAGTTCGGTGATTCTAATTTCCTCTGCCAGTTTCTCCTTCATCTCCTTCTGCCGCTTCAGAGCTTCCTTGTGTTTCTGCTCCGCCAACCATACTTTTTCCAGATTTTCTCGGTTTGCTGGGTGAAAGTGCTTATGGTTGATGAAGGCGGCAGACTTGTTACCGATCTTGCCCATCCACATTTTTGCTGCGATATTAAAAAAGCTTACTGGCAAATTACAGTGTCATTTTTATTATATTTGTCGGCGATTTATCCACTGACCGTCCCCAGACTACAAAAAGCCCAGTGACTATTGCCACCTGTGGGTTCACAGCGGATAGACAGATCAAAACATATCGCAAACACAGTTTTCCAGTCATGGATAATAGCTAGAGTCTGGAGTCTGCACATTTGGGGAAACCTATGGAAGGATCTTCCAAGGGTTGCGTCGAGCTTTTCGCCAAGGTTGCCAAGGGCCAGCCATGGGAATACCAACGCCAATTCTTCCCCAGCAAACTTGGAGGCCTACCTGCTTGGCTGGAACCTGACCCCTTGCCACCGGAATCGGCCTTTAGCTGCGGGAACTGCTCCGCCGTGATGACCTTTGTATTGCAGCTTTATGCTCCAGACGACGACGAGCCCACTGGTGATGCCTTTCACCGTGCTCTATTCTTGTTCGCATGTCAACCCTGCAAAACTCAGTGGCGCGCATTTCGATCGCAACTGCCGCGCAAGAATCGGCATTACGCTTTCCATCCTGAGGCGGAGGGGACGCTTTTTCCTCAGCCGGATGCTCACATGTCGAGGCAGTGTTGCATGGCCTGCGGTATCCCAAGCAGTGATATTCAGCATGGAACTGCACCAGTACCACTGAAGTTCAAAGTACAAAACGTTTCTGATGATACAGGTGTGTCGCATGCATGCTACTAGGTTTTCATTCTCCAGCAGTATGGCGCAAATTACATCCTAGATGTGAAATTGCGATAAAATATGAAACATTAGAGGCAACGTTTGAGGAATTTCTGCTCCATATTTCCGAGGGAGAAATACAGCATCCAGTGAATTACCTAGAGCGTGAGCACGAACTGCACCGTCGTTACCAGGAACTCAAGGAGAAAGGCCAAGGTATGTTATCAGTGCAGCTTTATCAACCCGTGTCAGTTGAGGAATTAGATGAATCAGAGGAAGAAGCCATTGAGAGCATTCAGAAAGAGCGGCTGGTGGTCGACCACAGTTTCGACCGATTTTGTAAACGCACTACTCCGGAGGACGTGTTATACTACTGCCGCGATGGTAAACCCTTGTGGATCAGCGACAAAACTGTGCCTTTGAGATGCGCATCGGGTGGTGAAAGCCATGCTACGGAGGGCATCGTACCGCCATGCGAGATCTGCGGTGGTCCTCGATCTTTCGAGTTTCAGGTCTTACCCCAAATGCTGTTCTATCTCAAGGGCGCAAACCTTGACTTTGCAAGTGTTGTTGTCTATACATGTGCATCTTCCTGCAATCTTGACGGCAAGTACCAAGAGGAATACATTTATGTTGAGAAGGACCATTCTCTGGCGCCGAAATGAATAAATATTCCGACAGAGTCAGTCAACCAGCAACATCCATCACACATTGGAGTACATATAATCATCTATGATACCGGCCCTAGACTATGCGTTGGAATCAGCGCGTTTACCAATGATATATAATATAGTTATTTTATGGCCTACATATGGTGACAATACAGTGCAGTAGCAGCTCTTCTCATCCTTCACATAACATCATCAAATTTGTGGTATGCCACTAATAATACTTAAAATAGAAGATCACGAAATTACATGTAATGTTACAGTCAACTAATTTCACATCAATGAACATTTAAATGCAATGATATATACATGTGCCTGTTGTTTTTGGCACAATATAAGCACTTCTACGCTGAAAAGTACATTGAAATTGATGTTAGTGGTGTCACAGTGTTTGAAGACACACACAACATCGGGTACAGTATTAGGTACGAGGAAGGCAGGTAACAATTTATAAATTATCTTATTGATTTTAAGGAAGTGCTCTGTGTAATGCATCACAATGTCTTCCAGTAATAATTTTGTTCGGCCTACAACTCCGCCAAAGTATTTTGGTTTGGACATTGACGGGACGTTCCATGCATTTGACGCCAAAGCGTTCGAAAAGAATCGTAAGGCATTCCGCAAGATGATGGAAGCCGGGTATGTACCATTTTGTTGTACAGGTATGTTGCGTTTGATCGTTTCTTATGTATGTTTAGGGCGTCCATTGCTGGGTACGTACGGGGTGCTAGAGGAGCTGTACAGTGATGGTGTTTACAAGGGTTTTCCCGGTGTCTACCAGAACGGAGCTGCTGTATACAATGAGCATGGTGATTTAATTAACGCTGTTACATTCGATAAAGCGTTTTTGCGTCGCTTTTGCGCAATCATCGAGGAGCACGATTTGAGGGAATTGGCCGTGTTTATATCGGGATCCTGCGTATATACGTTGAGTGAGGAGTCTGAGTGTTGGGATCACATCATAGGTATATGGGACCTGGACGTGAAGACCGAATGTGTATCTGCTGATAGGATTGTGGATGCTGGTATAATTCAGATTATTTTGTGGAACTACAAGAAGTGTGCTCCCTACTTGCTATTTACTGAAGGTGAGGATTTCGTTATAAAGCATGGTGCATGCGGTTTGAGCGACATAAACCCTCCTGGCGTCACCAAAGCACGTGGCATAGCTAAGTTGTTGGAATGCCAAGGTGTGAACGTGAGCGACTGTGGTTTCATTGGTGATGGAAGTAACGATATTGAGGCGATGCAGGCGTCTAATATGTCCTTTGCAGTAGGTAATGCGTCGGACGAGGTGAAATCGCACGCCAAGTATGTGTTGGAGGAGACTAACGAGGAGGGTGCCTTCGCGAAAGCTATTTCTCTGTTATATGGCATAACAGTCGATTAGGCCTAAGACGTCATTTAATTTTTATACAGAACATTCTCTAACAATTGTTTGCGTTGCTGCATGTTGTATGATTATGTTGTTGCGTTGTATGGTGTTCTTCGTAATGGTGTC
>CCSG02000003.1:871113-989675 GCA_001077455.2 Babesia divergens
GACACATTGTCATTAATTATAGTTCCATAATTTTGAGCGTGTATATTACCTACTGTTCGTGTGTATATTATAAGCAAAAGGTGTTGTGTACGAGATGAATAGGTCCACGACTTGCACATTGCCTTTGGAAGCAGAGGAGCCATCTTGTGTTCTGCGAGGCGAGAGTGGAAGTGTTTCTGAGTATCCAATTCACAACTTTGTGCGTCCTTCAACTGCTGTTAGATACTTCTGGGTTGACCTTGATGGTACTTTCGTTTCTCATAATGCTGAATGTATGAAGCGTAATATTGAGACGTTTTTGAAGACGATTGCTAGGGGCCACCAGATTTTCTTTTGTACAGGTATGTTCTTTGTTGATGCCATGTGAGGTTTTGATTAGGTCGAACTCTGCAAGGAGCGCTGAGTGCACTTCCCGTGGATGTGCGTGAGAGTATTGGCTTTCATGGGTACCCTGGAGTTTATCAGAACGGTGCCATAGTTTATGGGCCTGATGGACGTCTTTTACGAGAGGCTCACTTTAGTAGTGAGGTTTTATCGCGAATCATCGATGGCATTTTGTATGCTAAGCATGAGAAATACTGCATCTTCCTTTCTAAGGATTCGTGGCATGTCATAACTGATGACTTATCGTCCATCTACAGCTTGCTTGAGATATTAGAGATAACGACTGAAGTGGAGGTTTCCGATGTTGAAGGAGTGAAGTCGTCGATTATAACAAAGATTATCATAATGGACTACGACAAGATTTCCGGTAACTTTCACAACATGCGTGGTGTAGATTTCATCATCAAAGGCGGTTTAGACGATATTGTGGACGTCTCTCCAATTGGTGTCACCAAAGCCAGTGGCTTAGAGGTGTTATTGAGTGAGTTAGGTGTGTCGCCGTCTGAGTGTGGCTTCATTGGTGATGGTGAGAACGACGTTGAGGCGATGCATTTTATTGGCCACTCTTTTGCCGTTGGCAATGCTATAGATAAAGCAAAGGCTGCTGCCAAATACATCGTTCAACAAACGAACGACGAATGCGCGTTCACTACTGTCATGGAGGCAGTTTATGGCATCAACTAGGACTATATGCCTACATCTAACAACTTATAATGAAGTTTTGTGACGATGTATTGATGCGTAGCCTGAATTCAATACTTAAGATGCATATTGGTGGTGGTAATATTACATTGATGTTAGCATTATATCACAATATGGCAAGGTATAATGGCACATAGTGAATGATATTTCATTTGGAATTGTTGCGCTATTTATACTTATTTGTATCTTTTAAATCCTGGATATGAATTGCTGCGTGTTTATGTAGGATATATAAACCCTTTCATTAATCATGCCCTTTTTTATACAGAAGACACCCATGCCTATTTCTGTTTGGGATTTGTCAACGTCATACAGCTATTAATGCGGTTTTCAGTTCACACATTATACACATCTACTTTTGTCCAATTCAGTGACTATCATTGGGATGTATCAGTTACAGTATGTTCCTTTTGTGGCGGTATCATTTAAGGGTTGGATTCCATATAGTGCCTAAATTATCTTATCGTTTGTGTTCATATAGAGCGAATGCGACCCATCGTCATTTAGTAATGTCTCGTGGCGTCGCCCTGTCGCTCTAGAACAATCTCGCCTACATAGGGTACGGCGCATCACCGACCTCAATCAACAGCTGAAAATTGGAAACGCCGCCGTCTCAACAGATGTCTATGTGTTCACTATATTCCCATACAGTATAAATAACTTGGTGACAACATACAAAGTATCACCTAAACACCCCTACACACTACACGTATATTAAGATTCGGGATGCTTGCCAACAACGATAACACGGCGTCTTCACGTTGCATATCATGGAAGAATGAAACTATTAACGAACAAACGTGAATTAAGTAGCAGTCTGACATATTCTGTTATGTCTAATAGTTACAACGACGGAAGGTAGTATCATAGACCAAAGAATGGAGCTTTAGATCCCCTCTGGATCTAATGCCAAGATGATTGCCATTGCTGACTCATTATTATTCAACATCTGCTGGGATTCCATCTTAATTTCGTTACCCCCACAAGCGAGATTCCACGTCTGACGTAACCATCATACAACGTCGTGATATCACACAATTCAATCCTAGGAGAAACTGTTTGTACACGTAACAGTCTGTTTTGACATACAATCACTCGCGACTGTTTCACCATACGCTCTCTACGGTGTCCTTCTTTCACACTGTTGCTGCCTTGTGTAGACAAGGCTATGTATCTGTAACTTACTAGAATATTCCAACATCAAAAGTGCTATTCAAGATGATGTTAAAGGGTTTTTGTCTAATCCATTTGATGGCCCTCTTCTTCACGCCGTTTGCCCTAACTTCCCAAGATGACATCGGCCAAGATTCTACGTCTATCATAGAGAGCTACGAAGAGACCGTCACAATCATGCCATCTAACGCTTCCAACAAAACTGTTGAGTCATCTTCGGAGAGTACAACTGTTGATAGCTCTGCCTACATGAGGGATCTTCGCAATGCCATGAAAGGAATGGGTTCCATGGATCCCAACAATGTGTACACCGTCCAAGCAATGCTACCAGCAGGTGAAGTGCTTGTTCTAGCCACGGCCAGCGGTTGCTCACTTCTCAACGATCCAGATGACGGTGTGACTGGCACTGTCAGACCTCTAGAGTTCTCCTTCCGTATTGCTGATTTGGAAGACTGCGGCAAGGTAACTGAAGACATAATTAGCGGTCTCCAGTCTGAGATTGCTGCTGAATGGAGTAATCTGGGAGGCTACGGTGCTGAGGGGAATGCGACCTCATCTACTAGACTCCAGGAGATTGGTGTGAGAAAGGGTAACAGAGCCTCCGAGAGGAATGGACCAAGCGGCTCTGACTTTAGCGTGAGCGTTCAGGACCTTGCAAATGCTTTCCTCGCTGCAAACCTCGAAATAAAGATGATCCCTACAACTACTGACGGTGTATTTGTGTTGCATTTTGACATAAGCGATAACACAAGCGCCGAAGAGATCACCCAGGCGATGGCGAACATAGACCCCGAGAAGTTGAAGGAAGTTGGGGATGCCATTAACCTTGCGAATGAGAAGATAATGAACGCTACTCCTGAAGAGCTTTCTAAGATGGAGGAGGAGTTCAAAACTTTCCTTGAGAAGAACGAGGAAATACTTCGCAAGGAAATCGAGGATGGCAAGAACATCCTAGAGGAGCTCAGCAAGAGTGATGTCTCCAGCAAAGAGTGCTCATCCCTGCCACTAGATCAGTGCAAAACTGTGTCAAAGTGTGGTATAGTAAAGCTAAACGGTACTGAGAAGTGCATGGTTTCCCCCAAGACTGTCTTCTGGCTTATGGAAACTAGCTGTGGCCTCCAATCTAAGGCAGGCCTTCTTTCTATCGTAAGAGACTTTGTCAAGTAAGTTAGAGAGTTATATTGGAATATTATGATGCAGTGCCGGAATCATGACGGAATCTAACCATCACACCCTGCGTCAGAGTTTCGATTTGGGCCAGATATGCAACGCCATTGTCCACACATACCTATCAGCCGACATTGCCGAAACTGAGCAGCACGAGGCAAAGCGTGGCTTTGAGCTATAAATTTATCCTTATTAATGATCGTATTTTAGCATATAAACATGATTGCTAATTCCTTCGGCCATCGAACGCCAGCCCTATAACTACACTGCGGGCTCCCTTCATGCCGTTCCTACGTGAACTAGTTGCTAAAATTGTTACAATGAGACCTTTAGTGCTTAGAGGGCATCGCAGGCCGCTGACATGTGTCAAAGTTAACAAGCAGGGGGACCTCCTCTTCACTTGTGGAAAGGTTGGTACAGCTTGTTATGTGAATAGTTAATAAACACGACTTATTATTTTACGACTTTGATAAATCTTTAATTTCACAATTAATCGTTCTTTAGGATGCCAATCTCCTCCTGTGGAGAACGGACAACGGCCAGCAGATAGGTAGGGAGATTGCCGCTGACTATCGGCAGTGTTAACGTTTAACAGGCAAATACAACACTGGACGTGGTGCTATATGGGCATGTGATATCAGTGTGGACTCGAAGCGGCTTATCGCCGCCACTGGTGACGCCAGAATTTTAATTCTCGACACCCTTACTGGAGAGATGCTGGCGGACATCCAGGAAGAGGGCGCATGCAAGTTAGTCCTCACATCGTATATACCGCTAAATACCGTCCAGATATGTGGAGTGGAACCGACATCCAAAGAAGCAGGACATGTTTGTCATGATTCATGACGATTTCGGGGAACACGTTCAAATGGCAGTAAAAGTATACAAGGTAGGCTGATTCGCTTGTACATGACAGTGATTCAGCTGAACTACGAAGATACTCCATTTGGAGGGGTCTCCATTGAACATCGCATCTTGTGGCTACAGAGGGGTTACAGGTCACGGGCCATTCAGTGCCACTGGGGTGCGCTGGATAAGGAGGTGATTACATGCCACGAAAACGGTACCATTCAGGTAGGTGTTTCAACTGCTGTGGGTCATAGTTTACAGATGTGGGACGCTCAGGATGGTAGTCATCTACGAGTGATCGAAGCTCACAAGCAAGCTGTCACATGCATTTCGTTCGATCGATATGGCCTTTTCATGCTCTCGGTATGTCTTTGTGTATATTCGTCATTGTTTACAGTGCTCATCCGATGGCACTGCGAAACTATGGGAGACATCCAAGTGGACAAACATGAAGGTGCGTTACGATGTTCATTATACCAATGTTTGCAGAATTACAAGACTGATCGCCCACTTAACGCTTGTGACATATCGCCGTGTTTCAATGTGGAAACTCTGGACAAGGCACACATTCTTCTGGGAGGCGGTCAATCCGCTGACGAGGTCACTACAACAGGTGAGTTGTGAGGTTGGGGTGACAGACATATGACAGCGGCTTCTGAGGGTAAATTCCAGGCTCTATTGCACCATCTCATACACGAGACCGAGATTGGAAGCATAAAGGGCCACTTTGGTCCCATTAACACCCTTACCTTCCTAGCCGATGGTTACGGTTATGTAAGTGGAGGAGAAGATGGTAACGTTAGGATCTACCACTTCGACAAGGACTACATACTAGACAAATACGAATGAACTGTGATTAAAAACTTATTGCACATTGCGAACCAATTGTTTTTGGTAAAATGCACGATGTTAGCACAATGAGAAGGCGGTGTCTTACCGCAGTGCATATGGCCCATTTTCAACAGTTTGCCTCGTGACGTGGCATTTTGACGCCGTATTATGTGCTGGCAGTGCATTCATGCCTGTTACTTGTGAGAGAAGCAAAGCTTCCTCCCTGGTAATCCGCAGCTGCTGCTGCCGCCTGCGATCGAGGATCTGTGAAGCCAGCCGCTGAAGGCTGGGTTTTCCCAGATTGTTCTTATCGGTGTTGGCTGATATTGTGTTTTCTTCCACCCTCGCGATAATTCGCCTTATCATAGCGTCCAACAATGGCGATCTAGCACTTGGAAATAGTTTCATTGCGGCGCTAACCGTCAACAGCTCGTTGATAGTTAAATTGCTGCGACATATCATTGCTTACGTTAGCAACCTACTTGATGTTCGTGCTGCATTTATTAAAGATTAGGTATAAACCACGACGGTGACGATGAGGCATCTCTGATTCTGCCCTTGTTGCTGGATGCCCATTATATGGCCCGTATGTTAGAATGAACATTTGCAGTAGCTTTAACGAACTTTGGGCATCTAGAGATACTACAACACGCTCAGTGTTGAGAACTATAGCGTCTGCGAGCCTCTCGTGGCTGTTACGGAATATCAGAATTAAAGCAACACACTCACTAGAACCTCGACCTTGCAAAAACATCCGCAATACGCGTCACCTGAATTGGGCGTAATAACTCTATTGATTGGCTTAAGGCGTCCCCCGCCGCGTTTAATAGTTTTGTGTCACGGATATTCCTCTCGGCTAAAGCCTCAAGAGCCTTGATAGTTACGTTAGGTGTGTTGTTGATGGTGCAATCCCACGCAAATCCACTATAAAGCTTCCACAGGGAAGCTTCCCCCAGACCCATGCGACCCACATAAAGCAGGACAGAGGTTAGGTTCGTCGACAAATCAACCGACATAGACGATTTCAAGTCATCTTCTACTAGACTATAAGCATGATGGAGCAGATGTGCATCTGGACCTACGATATTAAAAGCTCACCAAGGTCATGGCAGTACAGATCGAGCGTTAAAAGGGCCTCACAAAGCCTCCCCAGATCCTTCATGGAAAGTGCATGACCATCAGTGGGCACACGCTGCGCCACGTGAACTACAAAAGCTCGCGCAGCTGGTATGTTTCGACTCCCATTCACCATTGATATAAGGTGACAACACGCTGATGAAATTATTAGGCCAGTGAAGAGGAGTCATACCTATAGCGCGTTGCACGTTGGACACCTTGTAACAAAATGGCATAATACTCTCCAAACAACGCGCATTGTTAATATTCAGCTTCACCATAAGTGATAAGAAGGTACATACGTTCACATCATCCAAGGCCTGCGGCATCTGGTTGAACGATGTCAGCATTATACGCTCAATCTTAGATTTGGACACTCCCATAGAACCGACACGCAGCAGTGTCTTTCCTAACTGCTTGCTAGGAACCGCTTTTGGGTTGACACGCAGAATAGAGTCGCCTCCAACATCTGTGCATCATGTGTCATGCATAACACAGCTTCACCTGTACAAAATGGCGTATTCCTAAAAAATCCGAGTTGTGGCGGCTTGCATTTCAGCAACACGATTGCTCTGCGAATAGTCATCTTGCTGAAATGGCTCTCAAAGTATTGACAGCATCGGTGAGGCGGCTTATAAAGGCATCAACCTCCGCCTTGGTGTTGTACATAGCTAGTGAAACACGCAACGTTTGATCGGCCCTTAGATATTCCTGGTGTAGGATGTGGGCGCAATGTTTCCCTGTAAAACGTTCATGCTTTAGAACGTTAATCCATCTACATACCAGCTCTAATATTGACGTTCTTCGTGGAGAGCAATGTAGAGAGATCAAAGGGATTAACATCCTCAATGTTGAAGCAAATTATTGGGCAGCGATCGCCAAGACTGATATGCGTTGGCAGGCTGTATGTAGTTGCAATATCTCTCAGTTTTTCATGGAGATGAGTCAGAAGCACGTGCTCATGCCTTGCAATCTTCAAGTAATTAAATGCCGAGCAAATACTTACCTTATCTAGCCCAATATTACTAATAAAATCGATTGTGGCAGATAACCCAATAGCCTGTGCTATCTGAGGTGTACCTGGCTCAAAGCGATGTGGAACGTCTTCAAGCTCGAAGCCAGTGGATGTGATATCCTGCCCATAATTACACTGGTAGAGTGTAACACTACCTTAATCATACCACTACCACCTTTCCAAGGTGTCATAGAGTCTAAAATACTCCTTTTAGCGTAGAGAAAACCAATGCCGGTGGGCCCGTATATTTTGTGAGCCGAGCCTACCAGAAAGTCGCAATCCAATTCACGGACGTCAACCTGGAATGTTAGGTGAATCATATTTAATAACACACCTTAATATGCGCCAGTGTTTGACTGGCATCTATAAGGACCTTAGCTCCGTGTTGGTGGGCCAATGCTATTATAGGACCCAATGCCTGGATCTTACCAAGGACATTCGAAGCATGCGCTAGTGAAACCAGCTTAACCTTGCCAACACTCAATAATCTCTTGTAGTCTTCCAGATCTATTGAACCATCTTCCGTCAGCTGTAGGTGCCAGTAATTACAATTGTTGCATGCTAAAAACTACCTTGATATAGTGGATATGACATTTGCTACGTTGCGAATGTACTTGCCAAGGAATTATGTTACTATTATGCTCAGACAGCGGTATAAGGATATTTTCACCCTCCTTCACATTGTCACGACTGCTAGTGTATAAAGGGCATACGGGTACAACATACCACCACGTGTTTGCAACAAGGTTGATAGAGTCAGTGGCACCGCTTGTAAACACTATTTCCGGCGCATTACTTGCATTAATGAACTTTGCAACATTCTCTCTAGCAGTTTCGTATCTCTAATTTGTGGAATGAGATTTGATCTGTTGCCAGTAACTCACCACGGTTGCCTTTAATCCCAAGGCGTGATTTGACCTATGAACGTTGGAGCAGAAGTTGGTGTAGTAATCATGCATCGCCTACACATATATAACATCGTTATTGTTAGTTATGCTGACCTCTAGAACAATTCTCGGTTTCTGGGTCGTTGCAGCGTTATCGAAGTATATGAGATCGGAATCTTCCAGTTTTCCTAAAGCAGGAAATTCGTCCCTTGATATGGCATGTACGTCATCTACGGAACTTATTGATTTTTGCGATATGCTCCTGATCTTTGCATCGTGAGCTCGATGCTCTAGGAAGGGTGTAGGAGCGTGATGTCCAACGGCAAAGGCATTTGTCAAAGAACCAGCATGAACAACACATGCATAAAATAAACATGCCTTCATTGGCATATTGGAATCGCCATTTGGACGTTATGTGTTCATATAGAAACAGATTACAAAGATCATTATACATGCACATGGATAAGGGCCACCATGCAATTACACCAGCACATTGCCAATTTACCCGCCAGAATGCCTTAGTTGAAGAATGGTAATCCCAATAGGACTACTAGTTCTACAATGTGACGTCTACTAGTGTTTCCCTCTAGATGGAGCTAGTCATCATTGGCTCTGAATTCCTCGCGCCGCCTTTGCATTTCCGATGCGGAAATGTCGAAAAATTTACTGTGTAGAAGCACGCCGCGTGTTTAACAAACTAGCATATTAGGCATAATGATGTGTGCAGCTCTTATTCCTGGACTCCGTCCCTTGGATGGTTCATGTAGGATTTTACGATCTCCCGTTTCAAGATTTACTGGTTTTCGAGGCTACAGGACACTGAATGCATCTACAGTACCGACTATAGATGAGCTGAGGGCGAGATACCGAAATATGGAGATTAATCGCATTTTCATCTTGGAGAAAATCACCAAATACGATCTAGAAATACGAAACGGTTTGAGTGACTATGAGATATGCAATCGTTTTCCACGTATGTTTATGTGTACTGATCTTATAAGGCAAATCAGTTGCTTACCGAACACATCAAACCCATTTAAATCTTATGGAATCCCTTTTGCGCCTGTTGAAGGAGAAATATGGTATCCACACCATTGTTGTTAAGGCACAATCGCACAACCTTTCCGTCATTGACATTCAAAGGTCCGCTTTTCCCCCGGATTTAATTATCAGCGCTGGTATGTTTTACTACTTATTTTACATGTTCCTTCAAGGTGGCGATGGTACATTTCTAGAAGCAGCGTCCTTGATCCCTCCTACACAAGTTGGCGGAAAGCAGTTATGGATCGTAGGCATTAATACCGATCCAGAGCGCTCGAAGGGAATGTTGTGCTTGTCGTATTTCAAAGGCGGGAAAAGTGCTCTTCGCTCTACGATAAGGCAGACAGAAGAATCCATAGCCGCACATAAAGCTGGAAATTGCGAGATACCCAAACAACGGATGATCCGTTTCAGCCAAAGTAGGCATGGCATTACTAAGGAGTGTGCATCGGACAACACCGGTGAAAAGGAGTGGTCTGACATTTCCGGTGCCTCATTCTGTGGTATGAATTCGGCCCCGGACGCTGCTTCGAAAGACCACTGTACGGTTATCTCACAATTGACCACAAGCATATACAATCTCACTTACGACGAATACATTGGCAACCTTTTGGATCGTCTCCTAGTCAAGCGTGAATGTGAACCAATCTGCCGCCAAAAGATTCGTATAAAAATTTTCAAGCGCAACAGAGCTCAATACGACAAGGACACCTGTGAGCAGGATTCAGCTAATCTGGAGCGGGACCTTTTCTGTGGAACTGAGTCCAACTTCAACGGAGATGAGCTGAATTCGGAGGTATTTGCAAACGGAGCTTCCACGGTGCCACATGGCGCAGTCAACGACATCATAATAGCAGACAACTCCTTTGAAAAGACGTTTTATGCTCTAGTGCAAGTGGATGACTCGCCCATCATGCGGGTTAAGTGTAGCGGCGTTCTAGTGACCACAGGTTCGTTTGCTGTTACAGAAAGTGACAAGCGGTTAGGTACGGGATCAACGGCCTGGGCGTACAATATGTGTAAAGTATCAATGGACAAAGGGTTGAGGTTGTATAAGCACCTGCTTGATCACCCTGCGTTTCCCAAAAATGCTGCCGCAAAGGTGGATGAACGCATTATGCGGGAAGCCATCGAATCACATAACAGCAATCTTACCTTTGGAGCCTCTGATAGTATGTTGAAATGTATAATAAGGGAGGGCATAAACGATACGTAAGTTCTCCGCAGTGGCCTGCGTATATGTGTGCAGATCTACGGTAGATACCTCGTCTTTCAACGGACGCCAGGTGAAGGTATTGTCGCTTTCCAAGAATTCTCAGCTGTTCATCGATGGATCTAAGACATTGAAGGTAGATTATGGCGACGTCGTGGTTTTAAAGACATTCGATTCGGACATCATTTGGAGCTGCGTCTGATATCATGTCCATACCACCAGGATATTGACCGTGTCTTCTTCATTTGTCGTGTATCAACAGAATTTGCAACGTATATTAATATACTTATGAATAATGTAATACACTCCTAGTTTTGCAGGATAGTAAGCTGTGATATATTTTTTCCAGAACATGGTTGCACTGACAACCAACAAGAACTTCAATGTTCATACATACTTAAGAATAATAACACCATAACAGTTAATATGAATCATTATATATATATATATATATATATATATATATATATATACAAGGTTCCCACGTGTTGAATACGTTGGCCACTAGAGCGCCAGGTGTATGATGTTAATGGCAACTCCGGGAACGCTGGCAATGGAAACACCAACACAATGCTATTATCACGAATGCACGTACACTTTCTCCATTGAATGACTCATTAATAGATAAGTTGTTCAAAGCTTGTTGAAGGAAACAATGGTGGCAGACTGCACAAGTCCAACCACCTCATCCTCATCTGACCCATAATCCTCCTCATCATCCTCGTCATCACCCTCCTCCAACTTCTTATTGCGAGCCTGCTTCTGCTCCTCAGTCATACCAAGTTCCTCAATCATTTCAGTGATTTCGTTGGTGTTCACAATGTCGTCCAAGATGGTACAACAGACCTGGAGCTTCTGGATACCGTATGCCAGGGGAATCTTGGCGGAAGCCACACCCCACGTGACACCTTCGATCTTGATCTCCTTTACAAGTCTTAGGACTTCGTCGAGGTCTGTGTCCACACTTGCGGGTTCGATGTGGATTACAAGGGATGACTTCGCAGCCTCCCTCGTCTTAGCCTTGCTTGCCTTCATGGCTTCCATCTTCTTCTTCATGGCGTCATCTTCCTCTTCGTCATCGTCGCCGAATAGGTCAATGTCGTCCTCCTTCTCTTCCATGAGCGGGAAGACTCCCTTGGCCAGATCGACCGGAGGCTTCTGGATCCAAGAGCCAACGTGTCTATACCACCTGTCGACGTGAACGAACTCCTCAGCGCTGGGAGCCTTTCCTAGCTTTTTGTAGACGGCAATGTCATCCGTAGAAGGAGCTTTGTGACCACCCACGAAGCTGTAGAATGCAAGGTATTCATTCAGCTGCTTGAGACCCGCGGGCGTTGCCACCGTGTTGATGTCAATTTTAATGTCAGCCATCCTTTAAAATTGCTGAATAATTTGACGCAAAGAAAAGTGTATAGCGATAATGATTTAATAGCAGGATTTGAGTGAATCAGCATCCCGCCCGTTGGTCATCCATACCAGTTCATGGGGGCACACCAAACCGCTATATCGGCGTCAGGGAATGCGTGATTTATTTTTGATATGCTTATGATCTGCCGTCATTGTAACCATAGACAATAAAGAAATCTATAGCAGTTGCATCGATTTTATACTGCCCTTTTTAATTGATGCCTGTTTACTTCAAATGTGTTGCCTTAGCATCACTTACATGGTTTATTGGATGATATGGTAACCATTTTAGTATAGCAAATATATATTATCACGGGAAAGACGGTTTGCCCACATTGGTGTTATGTTGGTAGCGTCTGAATTCGTTGCGCTTCAGAAATTAAGAAGGCCGTAAGGGGATTTGTACAACAGCTTATAAAAAATTATATATGGTAGAATTCGTCGTTTCTATGTGATTGTGTTCACCTTTTAATGTCAGCTGCACGCTCTTCGGTGTATTTTCGCTGCACATAGCTAGCTCCTTTGTTGTTACATGTAACGTTGCAGGAAATAAGCTAGTCAGATAACATAATATGTGTGATTACTATGTAATAGTAATTTTTTTAAATAGACCACACCGAAAGGGAAGCTCATTAACATGCTGCGTAATGCATGCCATTTATTAGGTGGAATTCTCAAATGCTCAGCAAATTAGCAACGTAGAATGACAACACCAGTGTTAAACCGTAAATGCGGATCTTGATCGATATAGCTCCTGCTTAGTTGGTTAATGTATTATAAATACATGCAGCTCATTAAACCCTAATGACGGACGGCTTCGAATTCACTTCCAAAAGGGATCCAGGAAGCAACAAGCTTTCAAACACAAAGAAAGAGCTTGTTTCACATCCTGGATGCCCAGACTGCTCTGGTAGTCTTCCTCCTAGAACACCATCTTGTACCTTCACAACCCACATGCCTGATAGTCTATGGGAGAAGCCTAACGGAAGTTCAAGTAACACCTCGATGGAATGCAAAGAATTGTACCATGGGGCCAGTAACGTATCCTTGGCTCGACAGAGTTTTTCTGACGATCTTTCAATGGATTCCACAACAATGGTCGAGTCTTCTATGATACTTGACGGGATAATTCGGAGGGTGATTTTGGGGGACCGGATGAAATTACCAAATTCATGCAATGCTAATGAGACCGTTTCATGCAATGAATCGGTGGATAAGCGTGGCAAGCTAGATAATGCCCATGAAATGCTATCGGGTAGGGTCATAGAGAAATCTTCTGAGGCTTCTCTGGAAATTTCGTGTCCAGCTCAAATGATCACTAACCCCCATGAAACCGCACAATATAGTGAAACAACTGAGTTGATTCACGGCGATCCATCTTTAAGATGCCCCCATGATTCAAACGTATCAGTGACTACCTGCAAGCAAAAGGTGGTAAGGTCCACCTTATCTGAATGTCGTACTAAGCGGCTATTTGATGAAATCACTCCAAAGACACCGAACAGAGACTATAGGTGTTCCGTCGAAGCACCTCTCAGATCCCTTGATGAGATTGTTTCACGGTACTACATTCATGGAAAAAGCCAAAGCGGTAAATTCGAACCTCGCTCCTCACCATCTAATTCTATTGCTGAAATCACGCCAATAGCGATTTCAACATCCTCAATTGAGAAATTAAAGGTTGTGGTACGTGTCAGACCAGTCAACAAGAAATCATTTCCTGTGATTCACGTTAGAGATGACCTAATAGAAATTCATAGACCCGGGGACCTTAGAAGTACCATCGCTTCTAAACGCCCTAAGGTATGCCGCTATTACTTTGACACTATTTTCGATTGCGAATCGTGGCAGTGTGATCTCTATGATGCCACCGCCAGACCACTGATTCGTAAGGCGTTTGAAGGTGTTCACGGTACGATATTTGCCTATGGGTCTACCAGTGCTGGAAAAACGTACACAATGCTTGGTGACGGATGTATAGATGGCATAGTTCAGATGTCGATCAGAGGCTTGTTTTCATTTAAAAGGCATGAAAAGCCGGATGCTGAGATTCGGTTCTCATTCATTGAGATTCACAATGAATGCATTTATGACCTATTAGCAGCAGAAACTGTGCAACGAGAGATTCAGGAAGAAAATGAAGAGGTGCAAATATTAAACATGGTATCCGTTAAGCTTGAAGAAAGTAGCAGTGCACTGGATCTGCTGAAAAAAGGAATCAAGTCCCGCAGAGTAGCTATGACTGCAGACAACCGTCGGTCGAGCAGATCACATGCGATAATGCAATTCAAAATCAACGTTGGTGGTACTGAAGCAGTTTTGTCCTTCATCGACCTGGCCGGTAAGTGAATTTTCATCAATAATTTGTTACATTTTGCGAACGCCTTTTATGTAATGGATGGCACAATTCATTATAAAGCTGAGCCATCATATATCTCTACACGACTTTGGAAGTATTTGTACATAATGTTAGGTCCCGCAGCGTCAAGGCTACCTTTTATGCTGAAATTACGTGCCGTCGTGGGTGACATCAAATTTTGGTAATACAGTGTGAATAAGAGCCTCATTTTGTATATTATTGTGGCCATATATGGCATGGACGTAGACATTCTATGTTGCTTTAAGTAAGGTATTCGTATCGTTTCATTGTCCCTATAGCATTCAGGTTCAGAGAAAGGTGACGAAAAAGACAATGAAGGCGAACGATCAGAGGAGAGGTCATACATCAATAAGTCCTTATTAGTCCTATCTAACTGCATCAATTGCCTCTCTGAAAGTTGCGCCAGTAAATCTAGAGTAAAATACCATGAGAGCAAGCTAACCCTGCTACTAAAGAATTCGTGGTTCAGCAACTCCGCCGTTGTGATTATCACAGCCATTCACCCGGGTGTTGAATTTCTCCGCGACAGCACAAGCAGCTTGGTATTTGCAGAGCAAGCAAAGGATATGAGGATCAACGGTGCGCCTTTGTACCACCCCCGTAACTTCGCCGACTGCATGACCGCACTTAACGAGTCATATAATGCAATATCCATCATTGGCAAATTCATTCCAGAAGAAGCAAGAGAATCTATTGTGGAATCCTTGCAATCATCGGGACTATGCGGCACACGCGTGTTTCTCAACCTCCTAAACCTGGCATAGACAGTAAGCATTATTTGCCTACTTCAAAGATTATCAATAACCGATGGCTAAGCAACTGAATTCACCGAATTATATTTCTCTAGATGCGTTTAATGGTCACGTCATTGACGGTAGGATCTGACCGCGCATTAGTAATAAATCGCAGCAACGATTGAAAAATGTGCATCCTTCACCAACAACAGAATTCTAAACGCGATAAAGCAAGTAGGGTCCATCTATCATAATATTAATCTAACTCGGTATAGCGTTGGACAACTGTTCTCCGACAGCGTATGGACGCAATAAACAGTGGAGCCCATATTTCACATTTTGATACGCCCTCAGTGACGGTAGGTAGTAAGAGATATTGCACATCTTTCTACAGTTTACTCCCTACAAAGAGGATCTGCCGGTGCAATCGTATGTTAGGTTTTATATCATTTGGCATATGTACATAGTGATGAAGCCCATCAGCCATCCGGGGAATCCTCTGACGACGAATTCGACGACGCAGAAGTAGAATGCATTCGTCCTAGTGATATGATAGATACTGAATCATCGGTTGAAGCGACGCAGTATGAAAGTGTTGCTGTTGAGGCTCCTTATGCGGAGTCCATGCCAGAGCCATTGCAACCGTCAAATGATGGTGAAGATGTAGATGATGATATCAGCATCTCAGACGTCAGTGATCTTGATGACAAAATACCTGAGACTAGGGATCTAGTAATTGGAATGCTAGACAAGGTAGGTTGACCAATAAGAGGCTGCCAGAAGTTCAGGTTACTCGACCTAGCAGTAAGAAATCAAGCACTCCCATGTGGAAGGTCAAGCTAAAATATGGTGTCTTACAGGTGTGTTTATGTATTATGTGAACAGCATATTTATTTCAGATAAACGGCGTAGAAATACCATTTGAAAATATGGAAGGCGATTTCGAATTCTGATATGCTGTAGCCTATAACATTGATTATGTAATATAGTCTACATAACATAATGCCGATGTGTAATGTTACATTCATTGTCTAATGCTTATGGAGTGCTCTGCTTTGAGTTGGCCAAGGTGAGCAAGGCTATGGTGAAATGCATCACAATAATACACTCTATATGTTATAATATCGCATAAAGTATGGGTATAGTTCCTATCCCTAACCCTCGAGTGTTCTTTGATATCTCGATCGGTGGTAGGAATGCTGGTCGCATGATTTTTGAGGTAGGACTCGAATTGCCGCGGCGAATACTCACTGAAATACATTTATATTTGATATAGCGCTTTCTTCATACTTGTTAATACTGCTATTCAACCGTATTTCTTACATGGTGGCCTCCAGTGGCGTTTAACACTTTGCAGCTCTTCATGGACAAGCTTCCGTACACATGCGAGAACTTTCGAGCTCTATGTACCGGTACAGTGCTTGTGTAGTGTCTTGATATTGTTCTACCAGGTGAAACTGGCCTGGGATACTATCTGCGCCCTCGTTGGTACAAGGATACTCCCATACATCGGATTATATCCGGCTTTGTTGGTGATCTCATTGTGGATTATATCTTTGCTTAGATGTGCCAGGGTGGCAACTACAATACCGGTAACTCGTATGGAGGCGAGTCTATCTATGGACAGTATATGAGGGACGAATCATTCGCCTATCAACATTCGAAGCGAGGTTGGATACGCTCGACATTACGTTAAACGGATTCAGGCGTGCTTGGTATGGCCAAAACACGCATGAAGCACTCAAACGGATCGCAATTTTATATAACATTTAAGCCATGTTCGCACCTGGACAATAAAATGGTATGTTTGCACGAATGGGACTGCCGTTATTGCGCCCTTTCCTTTGATCTCATTTCAATGTAATTCATGGTATGCCATGGCATAGTGGTACTTGCACTTGGTTGACTAATTAAAAGGGTGTTCTATTATACGTGAGAATCAATCGGGCATTCTTCATTCATGCGCATGGCGGCTACTCGATTTGCTGTTGACGGTACCAGTGCAGAGTATTTACGCTGATATAGGTTGTGTTTGGTCATCTAGAATACGGCGAAGACGTCCTCGATGCAATCGAACAACAAGGAACCATGCTAGGCCGGCCAAAGAGACCAGTGAACATCTTCAACTGGTACGTTAATTCAGCATGTATTAGCACGCATTCGCAGCGGGGAGATACCTCTCGACTGTATCTATGACCCAGAGATAAACAACCCAGTCCGAAAAGACTCTTCACTATACATAGTTAATACGGTCGGTAATTTATGTGGATCTGTATAATAATACAGGGGAGGGAGAAGCCGATTTTCTGTAAGGAACGCTGGGAAATCGAGCAATCAACAAAGCGTGTGATACCTGACGAAGTGTATAAGAGAGCACATTTCAATTTTTGATTGATCTACTATATTTAAATAGTTCAAGAGCATTACATATCATTTGGTCATACCAAAAGCCATTGAAGCGGCACTAGAATAGAAACGTCAGTCACCTCGAATAATCCTCTCACGTATAATTATTGCATACAGCATTAATGATAAAGACCATCTTGTACTATTAGTCTCACTTTAGGTGTAAAGAGGTTGAAAATCCATCATATATTTAAGCAAGAATCGGCTGTCGTATACGAATGATAGAACATGATTATACGAATGAGGAATAATTGCAGCAGACATGAAACAACCATATATCAAACTATGGCCTGCATCTGTCTCGACATAACACAATGATGTTTACCACGTAGGTGTGTAGTGGGTGTTGTCGCCAATGGTCCAGTAAAGCAATCCTCGTCAAACAGAACTACATCAACATGGCGGGAAACCAGCAAACTCGTGGAAATGATGAGCATGACGCGTCTTACTACGCAAAATGCATGTTTGGTGGTGTACTCTCTTGCGGTCTCACTCACACCATGGTCACGCCTCTTGACGTGACAAAGTGCCGGATGCAGACCAATTCCAAACAATACACCGGGCTTCTGTCTGGTATGTCGTTGATCAGGAGGCAAGAGGGATTTGCTGGACTCGTAAAGGGCTGGAAGCCGACGCTCGTGGGATATTCCTTGCAGGGATTAGGCAAATTCGGCCTGTATGAGTACTTTAAGGACCTTTACGGTGGCATCCTAGGCCCCGAAATGTCGAATCACTACAAGGGAACGATGTGGTTGGCAGCGAGCGCCTCAGCCGAAGTGTTTGCGGACGTGATGTTGTGTCCATGGGAAATGGTAAAGGTTAAGGTCCAGACAGCTCCTGCTTCTGAGAACTGGCCAAATGGCCTTCTTGCAGCAGTAGGTCGCATGAATGCCAACAAGAAGGACACAAGATTCCCTGTACGTTTACATTCGTTTGCGTTGTCTCGTTTTACCATTGATCATGGATGGATAAACACCTTGCTGTTTTTATGTTGGTGGAGTACCTATCCTATGCACTCATCGTTGCCATTTAAGTGTACAGCTAGTGGGATTTCCAGTTGTTTACATCTCTATGCAAATTCTAATACATATTTAGTTCGGGAGCTTGAAGCCGCTCTGGAGCCGTCAGGTTCCCTACACCATGGCCAAATTCTACTTCTTCGAGAAGGTCGTGAACATGTTTTACACCCACATATTCACTGAAAGCAAGGAAAGCTATGCGAAGAGCACTCAACTGAGCATTACATTCGCATCCGGTAGGACACAAACTGCCATAATATAGTCATCGCCTGCAGGTTATCTTGCTGGTATTATCTGTGCCGTGGTCTCTCATCCGGCAGACAACCTCATTTCCCAGCTAGGGAAAGCTGGTAACAAGGGGAAGAGTGCCAGCCAGCTGGCCAAGGAAATCGGTACGGTGAATCTATTCACTCGTGGACTGGGGACCAGAGTCCTTATGATCGGCACCCTTACTGGTCTTCAGTGGTGGATTTATGATACATTTAAGGTATGCTTAAGATTCATTATGATCAACGCGATAACGTAGGCATCTGTGGGCCTTCAAACCAGTGGTGGTAAGAAATGAAGATGTGTGGGCTGTGGAGTACCCTATGCAACCGAATTTGTAGTAGACACTGTTAATAAATATTATAAACACACATAATGGATGGTATTGATACTAGCTCTAGTATTTTAGAGCAGCCTGTGGCTGCCAAAGGTCGCAACACCTTGGCAATCATTGTGATAGGGTACGTTCTGGTAACTCAACTGCTACCTTGTAATATTTCCACAGCATGGCGGGCAGCGGCAAGACGTCTTATGTCTCACGTTTGATAAGCGAGCTGAAGTGTGCAGGCAAGAAGGTGTACTCCATTAATTTGGATCCTGCGGTAAGCATCACCGGCTTCCTTGATATAATGGCTCCGCAGGTAACCAAAATCCCTTATACAGCTAATATAGGTATATTAGAAACCCGTTAGTGTGTCAATTATGCTCGTTGTAGACATCCGGGATTCTATCAAATATCGGAACATTATGACGAAATATCGCCTGGGACCAAATGGCGCAATTATGACGTGTCTTAACTTATTTGTAACGAGGTATTGTCATGCTATCACATTTGATTCATATCCGTCAGGTTCGATAAGGTCTTAGAAATCTTGGACCGTCGATGTGACAAGCTTGATTACATAGTTATTGACACCCCTGGACAAATTGAAGTGTTCAACTGGTCAGCGAGCGGCACCGTAATTTTAGGTGAATACATGATTGCTTGTCGTATTATCTATGTTGTAGAGTCTTTGGCGTCGTCGTTTCCCACTATGGTAAATTACGTGATCGACACGACCAGGTCACAGCTACCTGTGACCTTTATGGCAAATATGGTCTACGCATGCAGGTATTTTTACCTAGAGGTCTTTTATATTACTCCCCAGTGTGATGTATAAGTCTCGTCTACCTTTTATCGCATGTTTTAACAAAATAGGTATGTTCGTACATCACTATTGCGAATCAGCTCATGCAGACGTGGATCGATTCGAAAAGTGCATCGAGTGGATGAACGATTATAGTGCTTTCTATGACGCGGTGATGCAGGATGATTCGTACATGGCGAGGTGAGTGTTTCCCGTTTTCAACTTCATTTGCCTCCAGTTTCAGCCGCTCGTGCGCCCTGATGTTAAACGAGTTCTATTCTGAAATCAAGGTGAGATTGTTGCACAGAATATCTCAAAATATTCAGTATAATGGCGTCTCCTCAATGACTGGTGAAGGCTTCGAGGAACACATGCGTGCGCTAGAGGAATGCCGTGAGGATTACAAAAGTTCCTACTTGCCATGGCTTGAAGATACCCGTATGCGCCACTGTATGGAACAGATGAGTCGCCTTAGCTTGGCGGAAGGATCATGATTGATGGATAAACTTGTGTTGGTTGCGGCTCAGCATTAGAGTTGTTTTACGGAGGCGATGGACTCCTACAACTTTATGAGCTTGTAATGCTATCTTACGCCTCATTTATACAGTTATATGTAGAGCCTAAGATGTGCGTGGGGAGTACATACCGTTAACTACGCGCTATCTGTAATATTAGTCTTCTAACTGTTTAGTATTTAGGCCATTCATCAGGGCAGTGCCATAAAATAATGCAACAGGCCTTATTAAGACGTGTGGCAACACTCCAAACTACAATGAAAATGCGTCATTCGATGTCATCTATAGTCGGATCATAGATGCAGTCATCAGTAGCCACTGCAATTAACGTCAGAAGTGATGCTGACCCAGTGCTTGTAAATCATTCTCATGATTTATAACCGTTTTACATGGTTTGAATAATTGATGCTACCACCTAATATGGTGTAGAGTAACCAGAATAACACTTTTGACCTCATAGAGTGATGCCAATATAACAGAGCACAATTCGTTTAAGGATACATCAGGGCTGTTAAGGAATAGCAATAGGGAAGATTACTAAAGTTCACGCTGTATGCAAGCAATGCCGTGTTATCTAATGCTGAGATTCATTTGCTCCTCTTTATGGTGTGATAACATCCATACCCTGGCCTTCGCTGCAAAAGCATCCTGGCATTCTCACTGTGCGCTACTCACTACTCAGAACATAACTCAACACTGTTCTTAACCTGTTGTACAAAAAGTTTCAATAATCCGTTCCTTATAACAAACTGAGGATTTCTGCGATTGAAGGCCGGTTTTTTGGGTTAAACTGGAAAATGTTACTTAGTACGGTGTGCATGACAGTTGAATATCTCACCGAAACACTTGACAGGAGCAGTGCCCGATGCTGCTGGAAATTGCAGAAAACGTCCCTCATCGACGATAGAGTGCATGGGGTATTAAATGGATGCGACAAGGTCAGCAACTCGTACAGCAGACAGCCCAGAGACCAGACATCGCTTTCGAAGCTTGCTGTGACACGTGAGTCCAAGATGATTTCCGGTGCCATGTACATTAATGTGCCGAGGTTGTTTCGGCTGTAAGTAGTAAAGTGATGGCAAGTGTCGTAATCTCCGATTTTGACATCTACGGCGTCCATACTTTTGAATAAGACATTTGCTGCCTTAACATCTCCATGTACGAAACCGTGGCCATGCATATAGGCTAACCCTCGGCATACTTGTGCAAATACCTTCCTGATGAAGGGTTCATCAAAGAGGCTCATACCATTTTGGCGAGCTTGCAATATCCTCTCATAAAGATCTCCACCTTTGCAGTTCTCATAAATCATGATCAGCCTATTACCTTCGCCGACAAACCAATCATATTGCCATACAATGTTTGCCTTACCAGACATGTGTAGTCGAGGTTCCCGTAGCGTGGCTTCGCTTGCAACCATGGAATGGCAGCCATTATACAGCTTCTTGAAGTTATCAGGTTCCACATCTCTAACATTATTGTCAATCATGAGTTGATTAAGACAACTGTCCTTCGACGCATCATGCTTCTCGACGGACTTTATAAACGGATATCCGCACTCTCCTTCCACGATAACCCCGTCAACATCAGTATCGCTATTTTTGTCACTGTAATATGTAAGGTAATCAGCGATTTCAGCCTTTTCACAAGGATCAATGTTGACCTGCAGATTTTTGTAGGTGTGAAGATCCACTACCTTAGCAACGTAAACAATGTCTGTTTCAACATGGCATACATAGTGTAGGCTACAATTATCATACTTGCCAAATCCACATATGAACTCATCGATGTATTCGTATCCATGTTCATCCAGATCGTGGAAGAAGGAATAATGTTCATTTGCAATGCATTCATCCGGGAGGAAGGTAATGGGCTGATCGGTGAAGTCGCCAAAGTCATCATCTGATGACACACCTACAGCTCCACTGGAGTAGGTAGTGGACTGCGTATCAGCGTCATATAAGGAACGAAGCTTTCCTTCACCTGTCTGCCTCTTGACCACCTTATCCATAAATATTTTCATCTCCTAAAATTCGGAAGATGAAGCGGTCACACCGTGCAGACCACCATTAAGTGACTCACCGGAGCCAGCTGACGAGGTGTTGACCTTCTCGATTGAGTTTGAGTCTGCGTCACCCGCTCCCTGATATTGTCATGTGAGCCTGAGGTGGGCATCGCCCTCTAGCGCCAATGTGGATATATTTCTCAACACATTGAGGTTTGCGTTGTCATGTGGGTTCCTACTATGTGTTATTCGATATTCGGCCGTTTGGATTTTGATATCTAATTATAGGCGCGCCATTAATGCGCCGAAGCAGTGTCCAAATTCAAAGGCATCGTCCTTCAATGGTGTGTACGCCATAAGCACTTAAATCTAAACTATATACGAGTAGGTCATAAATCTGCGTAGTGTGTACAGTAAAATATGAATCCTATTCTCAAGTTCAATACAGTAGCAGCAGCTCTGGGTTGTACACTGCCGCACATAGGAAAAAACATGCCATGCGAACAATCATAACTGTTATTGAGCCGAATTTTAACAAGAATTCCTCGTTCACCTATAATATACCTTTTGTTTTCACTAGTTATTACATAGCCGCCAGCAGTACCGTTCGCATTAGAAACTATGTCAAGGTTTAATCGTAAACGCAAGCGACAAAACGCTGACAAATCTTCACAACCTACTGTGAAAAGGCAAGGAAGACCGTCATCAGCAGATGGTGCTTCCTCCGCTGCATCAGAAGGCGATTACCTTGAGCTTACTGGCCCGCGAGTCCATGTGCCAAAACCTAAGTATGCCATTGCCTTCGGGTATGTTACTATGTTTAACACCATGCAATTGCTTGTCAGATATGTAGGATCTGCATATCATGGCTTCCAGGTGCAGGGCGGCACCCAGAAGGAAACGGTGGACACAGTGGAAGGCCGGTTATTGGAGGCGCTCTTTGCAGCTGGAGCTATCCACGAAGCCCATCGCAACCTCTTATCAAAACTCCAGCTATCTAAAGTATCTCGTACAGACAAGGGCGTTCACGCTGCATGCACATACATGTCTGGGAGATTTGAGCTGTCTAATTATTCTGCTGGAGAACCGACGGTCTCACGGGAGGATGCATTTGTAGCCAAGCTGAACGAGTTGCTGCCTGAAGATATACGATGCTACCGCGCGCTACGTGTGACTCGGGGTTTCTGTGCTAGGTACGATGGATTGTTGGCTATATCTGATATTTCAGGTCCATGTGCTCTAAGCGTAAATACGAGTACGTCATTCCAAACTGGCTCTTGCGACAGAGATACGTTCTTGACGATGACATGAAGCGCAGTGCTTTCTCCGAATTGTCTGAAAAGATGGAATCCCATCTATTTTCATCAAACCACACATCCAGTGTGAATCACGGTCGAAGTGATGCATGGGAAGGTACCACTGAGGAGCGAGATATAGATCTGGTATGTGTTTTAACTACATGTCACTTCTATTTCATGGCTTCATTGATCGTTAGGATCTGCTGCAAGACATTTTGCATGACTTTTGTGGGACCCACGACTTCCACAACTTTACTCCTCGACAGAAGGGTATGGAAAATACTACAAAGCGTTTCATCCACGAGATTAAGGTATATATCCAAGAAGTTGCGTGATTCACAATAGTATGGCAGGTGGAAAAACGTTCTGTACAAGGGTGTACCGAAGATATCTTGTCTGTCGTAATTATTGGGCAATCATTTGTGTACAACCAAATCCGCAAGATGATGAGCCTCGCGTATGAAGTTTACCTAGGAACAGCTCCGCGTCACGCTATCAGGTTTTCGCTTTCAAAACGACATGTGGTCCAGACGGCGCTTGCTCCTGCTGAAGGCCTGTTTTTACAAAACGTATGTTGTTTGTATTCTATGTAACATTCTCAGCCATTCTTTGAGGGGTATAACAAGCGTTGTAATCCGCCACAAACCCCCATGATTCTTTATGAGGATGTTGAACCAATGGTGGAACAGTTCAAGACCACACATGTGTACCCTGCCATTATGGAAAGCATTGAGGGAGATGTGTAAGTGTACAGCTATGTATGAACATATCCATTCAGTTGGAGCACATGGCTCTCAAGGATTGTACAAAATCCGTTTTTTCTAGAGAATCAAGATTTTCATGTGTCTGGTAGTGAATCAACATCCAATGATGAACTTATGAGGAAAACATCACCACATGATTCATAACACGATATAAACAAATAATTTTATTAAATCTACCATAATGGGTCAATCTGACGATGAATCTGATGGCAGTCAGAAACCGATAGGCGCTCCTGCCTACTTGGCAGACTATATGACAAACCCTGACAATCCGGTTGTATTCCTGGATATTAACCTGGGCTCACATTACATAGGTATGTTGTATATGACGGATATGATTATATGTGTAAGGACGACTGAAAATCGAACTTTTTGCCGACAAGGTACCGCGCACGGCCGAGAATTTCCGGCAGTTCTGCACGGGGGAATATAAGCACAACATGTGTTCAGTCGGATATAAGGGTGCTCTCATTCACAAGGTGGTAGCAGACTGCATGGTTCAGGTAGTTTTTGTGCAGCGATTAAACATCTGTCTACAGGGCGGCGACTTCGTCAAGGGCGACGGCACTGGTAGCCTTAGCATTTATGGCTACAGTTTCGCAGATGAAAACTTCAATGTTAAGCACACACGATGCGGAATGTTGAGCATGTCCAACAATGGCCCAAATACTAACGGCTGCCAATTTAACATAGTCACCAAAGCATGCGATTGGATGGACGGCAAGAACGTGGTTTTCGGCTGCCTTATTGACGATGACTCTATACTAGTTCTTCGCAAGATGGAGAACGTTACTGTGGGTGACGGTTACAGACCGAAAATACCTATGACTATCGCACAGTGCGGCCAGCTGTGAGTGGACCATGATATAAAACACATAATTACATTAAAACTGTTGATTAAGCCATTGCTTTGCCATACCCATGAGTTTGTTTCCCTCCTTTATGGCAGTTGAAATGCCTTCCTTGATGTTTTGTACCGCACGCTCCTCAAATGTGGCACTGCTATTGCGAGGACGGCTTCTGTTTTGTCGTCCGAAATACTCGTCCGACGAGATACTCGTCTTATTGGGATTAAGAGATACGTTAAGTGGAGGCGCTTGGCTGTAAACTCCTCGGCCGAAAACCTCGTCAGAGGATATTCCCGATTTCCCCGCGAACTGACTCATATCAGGGGGTGCTACTGGCCTCGGGGATTGAGACGTGGACATGCATAAAGGCGAGAAACTTTGGCTCTCATTCATTGAAGTCAGCGACATAGCTGGAGTATGCGTCAAGCTTTCATAATCCTTTATTGAACTTCGATTCGATATCGAACTTTTCTTTGACGACGCCTCGCTTCGGATGGACTTCTCAAAGGCATCGAAATCCACATCAACCTTGCCACTGAATCCACTTCTAGGGCTTGACTGTGTTCTTGAATTCAATGTTATGCTACGACCAACGCTACTGGAACCCTGTCCCAGTGACATCTGTCCTGCAGTCATGGAGAAGCCCTGCTGCTTGCCATCCCCAAAACTGTACGAATTTGCACTATGCACATACTCGTTCTGTTTTTGTGCTTTCTCAGCGTCTCCGAAATCGAGGAGATCCGCCGCATCCGATTTCCCGTGCTGTTGCACCGCCTGTGGGTTCTGTAACTCCGCATCTAGTAGAGCAGGATATTTCTGCGCTACCGCACACGCATAGTCAACAGGCTGCCTAGTAAGACCGTACTTTTTAAAATACGACTTGGCACGGCCATTTCCTCCGCTCGAAATACGTGCAAGTTGCTCGCGCGTGAACTTGTCCATGTCGATTGACCTGACGAAGGAAATGTGCGATCCAAATTGCCGGTGCCGTCCTGAACAGTTAAGACACAAATGGATAGCAAATGTCAACGAAATCCATGTAGGATTTCGAGCGTTGCAGTCAATGCATACAGCATTCTCCGGCTTCGAAAGCAGCCGCTTGAACACCTTATCGCGTTCCTCATCGACGACATAACCTCGTCGGTCGACCTGAAGAGAAGCTATATCATCCATTTTGATAATAATATTAAAATGCTCCAGAATGGCACGCTACACAGCACCCACAATGTGGGTTCTCAGGCGGTGCTCCACAAGAAGAGGACACCAATGACATTCCACAGATAATTATTTTGCTACATTAATTGGTAGTTAGTTGCTAAACCAATAGTGAATTAGACCTTCCATAGCTGAGGTGATTCGGCAGCTATGATTGGGTTGCAAGCAGCGCAGGCAGAAATCTTTCATACCGGGTGACTTTATCCACTGGTCTGATGTAAAAGTAACATCAGATGGGCTTAAGTTTGCCAACATGTCTGTATTCGTCTTTAACGTGAACCTTCGGTAAGGCGACTTCCCCTCGCACAGCGTATATAGCAGAATGCCAAGGTTCCACAGATCACTTGAGCATGTTACCACTCCATCGACCTTTTCTGGAGCGTCACGGATTCTTTCCAGTGGCTGCTTCTTTAGTTGACATTTTGTAGTGTAGACTGTATCAACGTTTGCAAGCTTTGTCAGAAGTCTTCCATCCTTTAACCTGTGAATGGTGATAGAATCCATATCGATTCCACCGTGGACGATGCCCTTCTTGTGCAAGAATACCAACGCCTCAAGAATATCCTTCACAATCGTCCTTATAATCTGATGGGTTAACGTTCTCGGCTGACTGTTGTAATAGAAATCTCTGAGGTATTGAGAATTGTTAAAATCCATGAGAATGTACAACAGCCTCTTGTCTTCCAACACCTGCACAATTCGCTCTATATTCTTATGTGGAACTTTACATAGTTGCTTATACATCACAGCTGCAAGGTGATCTTTTGATATAAGTTTAACACTAAGCTTTCGCCCCGTTTCCTTTTCTACACAGTCATACACCTGTCTGTGAGCACCCGTCTCCCTTATACGAACAAGGCCATAGTTTGTAGCGTCTTCACTTGCTCTTTTTGTCTTACTAAATATAGAATACGATGTTAATTCATTGGATACGCGACTTATCGGTGTGAGCGGTCTATTCTTATTGCTCCGAACAACAGAACGAGGCCTGAATCGCACATATTGCTTAGCCTTGCTCAATGACCGAAAACCCGTTTCGTCAGATAGCTGCAGATGTACATCTAATTCCCTGCTAACCGACGAGCCCCGCATGGTACCTTGATTTATATGGCTCGGCTTTCCTTCATCAGCTAGCAAATCTGATGAGACGTCACGATTTACATTCTTCGACAGCTGTTCCTCAAACTTCTTTTGCCGTAGTTCCCTAATGAACATCATCCACCGGGCTGTGTTTAATTCCTTAGAGCTATCACCAATACGGGTTGAGGATTGGTATCTATTACGCCTAGTCGAAGTACGAGACATAACCTCCACGAACCGACTTGTTCGCTGCATCGACAAGTGCGCACTATCCTTAGATTCAAGAGCGCGTCTATTACTGGTAACGTTGAGAGTACAATCAAGGAGGCTTTCCAAGTTTTCCAGTATTCCACCTGGCAGAGATCCAGACCTCGGCAGTTCAAAGGATTCGGGCACACTTCCACTTTTTTCCATATCATGGTCCCTAATTATAGTGGCGGTAGCAGTTTGTACATCGACGAAGCTGTCGCCATGCATGCCATAATTGGGCACACCATCATGTCCGTTACTTGTAACTTGTTGCAAGGAAGATGACTCAACTGCATTACGCCTCACCGATAAAGCCGGAGCATTTCTATCGAATGATCCAAGATCACTGAGAAGCTGAGAGATTGACGCCATATGCTCACTCCCGCGAGACGTCATGCGGGCTTTTGTATCACTTACAGTAATCGAAGTGACCACAGAGCTGTCCATTTTTGACATAGCTCAGCTACTGACTCACCGCTATAAGTACTGCATTCATCAAACAGCGTATGGCTCCTACTACGATACTCGCAGATATTACACTAACGATGAACAATATAACTCCATTATACGATAACACAAACTTTTCCGACCGAGGTAGCTATTCGAACCACTTGACAAGCAATATTATGCGACATAACACATCGTTTATCAATGTCGCAATGATGGTTCGATATATCCATAAGCCTTCCAAAAGAAACTAAGGATTTTTGTGACATTCAAAAGAATCAGCAAATCACCTAAGTTTCGAATAGTTATGACTATCCTACCTCCTTCCCCTGAGATATGATGTAGGAGACGCTACACCAAAACTGTAGAATCTTTGTAATGAGGTCAATACCACAACCTAGAGCTTTAAAACCTAAAAAGCTGATAATACTTGAAATGCTGACAGCTAATCTGATATCGTCGTCATCAATAGTAAAAACTGGTGGATGAAACACGCGTAAGTAGCCAGTAGAATCCTATCGATGTCGGGTAGCAGCGGAAATATTCCACCTCTACGATGAAGCTGCTTCTAGCCAGGATGGAAAATCCGGACGCATAGCCTACTATGACACGAAGAATCTTTAAATTTTCACACCATATATTTTACACCGTTGCAAATGGTGGTGCGCTTGTTGCAAGCTATAATCGATGCAGTCGATGGGGGTATTAGGGATTATAACGTATTAGTCCTTATATTTTCAAAACAATTAAAATACACAAATATTTTGTATGATATGTAATTATAGATCAGAGGTCGTGTCCCACCAGTAGCGTCCACATGTGACCACTCGTTGTTACAACATGTTGCATCGCCCTGTGTATTTTTCTCTGGGTGACTTCTATTGTCAACTACCACTACTTTTACATATACAATGAATTTCTATTACTATGCAGATTTTAATTGATCGTACGGTAGTCCATGAGATGACTAGGCATAAGTCGAGTACGATGGTGCGCCTGTAGTTGGCATGTGAAACACTTCTAGCCTTCCATGCTGTTCACTTCATATGTTGTTACCTCCCTGCATTGATTGAACGAAGTTATCGATTGCTGTATGATCCAGCTTGTTGTTCGGATTGAAGCCTTTCACGTAGAGGCAACCGTTGAGTTTTACCAGCAGCACCTCCTGGCCATCAGCTGTGTAGACACCTCTCTTGACTCGCTGCCACTTAACCGTCGAGTTGTGCATGTTGTGCCACCTTTCTAGTTCCTTTTCTACAGGATCATTAAACATTGCCGTGTAGGGATGCAGCGGCTTCCCACTGGAAACCCTGTTTGCCAGATTGCCCTCACGAGCTATGGTAGATGAAGATTTCTCGCGGGATTTCTGTTTTCCTGGTATGACTGGTTGCCCAAATTGATTCTTAACCTTAGTAAGGTCAAGCGCTAGATGAGGGTAGTCGTTTTCACAATCTTCTTGCTGCATGATAGTGGCATTGTCACCTGGAGGCGTGCTGCAAATGTCATTTAGCAACTGTTGGGTTGATAAAGTTACAGCTTCTGGGGTGTGAATAAGGTTTGCAGTTGGGATCGCACTGCTGTATATGCTTGACTCTGTCGTCTGTGGCCCTACGGGGCCTGACCTTTCATAATTCGGAGAATTCATATGCCTCACATCATAGTTCTGTAATGTGCCACTATTCATCACCAAGGACGCTGTGGTATGCTTGTTCGGTGGTGGGTAATTAGTTGGGGAGCCTGATGACGAATATAATCTTGCTGCAACCTCGTTTCCCCTGTATTGCTGAGCACTCGTCGGGCTACCAGGCGCATAAGGTGAAACTGCCGCAGCATTCGGAGTATTATAGTGCAAGGCTGTTTGAGGGTATTGAAACATAGCCGTCGCCTTTTGACTTGAATACTCGTATGGAGAATTGGGGCTGTGGCAGAACTGAAATCGCCGTCCTACAAAAGTGATATATGACAAACAACAAAATATACCTCTAGTAGCCGGTGATGATGCGACATTTGGCATAGTTAGAACATTGGTGTAGCCATGCATACCAGTAACATGCTGGTTCGGGGGGTTCCCCTCACCGCCGGATCCAGTCAATCTTGTAATACGAGAAACTTCCTCATAGGGATTCAGGGCCACCAAGTTGCTGAAACGATTATGACTAGGCATTGTTGTATCAGATGTTGGCAGACGTACGACGTTGCCCTTGTTTGTTGAGTACACGTGCCGTTGGTGTGCTGCGGCCATAGGGTATATTGGTATATAAAATTTCACGAGGTCTTATGTCTATGACGTGTCAATATATCTGAGTGAACCGTGTATAGCAATGTAGAGTGAGTCTGTCTGAGTCTCAAACGCACACTTCAGTACACGGGATTCAGTGTACTCTGCCTAAAGTTGTCGCAGGTGTATTCGCACCGATATATGTTATATCCCCGTCGAAAACGACAGCCTATATAGCACGTTCCTGTAAATTGGCGTACAATTAGATCAATGCAGCCATAATGACTGCTGTTAGTATATGTCCTCAATACTCAAACGCAGAGCCACCGAGTGAGTATTAGGTGCTTCCTAGACCTCACTGGAACCTGATTGATTAGGAGCAAATCATACAACCTATAATAATTGCGTGTAACTAATGGACTAATGCCCGGAACTACTGTCTACCACGTAGACAGTAGAAAGATAAAAAGCACCAAGTATCAGTCACACATCTCATTACTCCTACTTCTAGTGCACTCATATCATTAAGAAATTATGATAAACACATATTATTTACTGCATAACCAATTTGTTATGCCATGTGCAGATGGATGGGGATATCGTAACACACATCAATGTCCAGCGCCTTCGTGATACACATCCTGTTCTAAAGGCATAGTTTTAACTGCTCTGGTCACTATGGCTCCGTCTGACATGGCGGCCGTCGTCGCTAAGGCGAAGCCCGGCGGAAAGCCTAAGGCTAAGGGCGACCACTTCAAGCGATCCGAGTCCAGGGTCGACAATCTGGACTACCTAGTAGGCAGTCAAGTATGGATCAAAGTAGACTCCGATGAACTATTTGAGCTGGTGACTGTTAACTCATTTTCAGGCGATCGTGTTACTGTGTCTTACAATGGAGATATGCTCACTGTGCCTTTCGAGGACTGCCTTAACGTTGATGTCATGAACGTTCCCTTTGAAACGCACGATTTGGTGAAGCTCCCGCATGCAAATAGCGCTGTTGTACTAGATATTTTGAGGAAGCGCTTCATGTCAGACTGCATCTACACGTATGCTGGAAAGCTGCTGATTGTTCTCAACCCTTTCAAGCTGATCCCCGACCTATACGGACCACAGAGCATCGAAAGGTATCGTAGGGCAGACACTTCCATCGGTTTCCCAGCGGATGTTCCCCCTCATACGTATGCTGTGGCGCAGTGCGCAATCAACGGACTACTCCGTGACAACCACTGCCAATCGTGCATTGTCACCGGAGAATCAGGTGCTGGTAAGACTGAGACTGCGAAGCAGCTAATGAGCTTTTTTGCTCACGGCGCCAGCCAGAGCCATAATAAGGTTCAGGACATCATCATGGGCTCCAATGTGATCCTGGAAGCCTTCGGTAACGCTAAGACCCTTCGAAACAACAACAGCTCCCGTTTCGGCAAGTTTATTAAGATACTAGTCGCAGCTGAGGGTGGGCTAAAAGGTGGGATCATCTGTAGCTACATGCTGGAGCTTTCACGTATAGAGTTCCAAAGCGAAGGGGAGAGAAACTACCACATCTTCTATCAGTGTTTAAAGGGGCTTAGTCAGCCGGAAAGGGATGCCTACGGTTTTCACACAGTCGATTTTTATAAGTTCCTCAACCGATGGAAGTGCTACGATGCCCCAGGTATCGATGATCTTAAAGACTTCGGTGAAGTGAAGCGGGAGCTGCAGCAGCTGTTCTCAGACGAAGAGTACTCTGACTTCATGCGATGCATTGCCGGCATCTTGCTCTGTGGGAACATCGAGTTCAAGGAAGTCGCTGCAAGGGGCGTAGAGAATGCGGCATCTGTAAGCAACACTGCTGATTTTCAGCAGCTCGCTGCGCTGTTGGGGTTTCAAACCGAGGAGGCCGAAGAAGCCCTCACCACCAAGGTTGTGACTATCCAGGGGGAAAACATAATGTCGGCTATTACTGTCTCTGCTGCTGAGGTGAATGTCCGTGCGCTAGCCAAAGACTTATATGGATCACTTTTCGAATTCTGCATCGAAAAAATCAACAGCATCATCACTTTCGACGACGAAAACGCTCGTTGGATCGGTATACTGGATATTTACGGTTTTGAGTACTTCCAACGCAACACCTACGAACAGTTGCTTATTAACTACGCCAACGAACGCCTGCAGCAGTACTTCATCAATCGTGTCTTCGCATCTGAGATTGCAGAGTACGATGAGGAGGGTATAGACCATTCCTCGATAAAATACACTGACAACTCTCAGGTACTTGAAATATTCGACAAACCAAACTGCTCCATTTTCTCCTTCTTGGAGGAGCAATGCTTGATCCAAACTGGTTCTGCGGAGAGCTTCACCGCTAGTTGCAAAGCCAAGATTAAGAACGAACTCTTTATACCAGCTCAGGGATCAGTCTGCAGGTTCACTGTTGTTCACACCGCAACTAGTGTAATGTACGACACCGACGAATTTGTCGCAAAGAACAAGCACAAGCTTAGTCCGCCAATCGTTAGAATCTTGCACGGCTCGGCTAACAGCATTGTCAAGCAATGTGCAAAGCGTATTCCTGAGGACATGGGAAACATGAAGGGAAAGTTCATGGGGTCCAAGTTCCACTCATCCATAGGAGCGTTGATGAAAACCCTCCACATGACAGAATCGCATTTCATACGCTGCATCAAGACAAATCAACAAAAGAAACCACGTCTATATGAAACCCGTAACGTTTACGGTCAATTAATATCACTCTCCATCGTGGAGGCTATTCAAACCATCCACCGTGGGTATGCGTATCGCGCTACATTTGAGAAGTTCATCAAGGATAACGAATTCCTGTCATCCTGTATCGCAACGGGGTCTACTGCTGACACCGATCTGAGAAATTCAATACAGGCCATACTTCAAAATCTCTGCATACCGGCTGGTGATTATCAAGTAGGGAAAAAGAAAGTATTCCTGAAGAAAAATGGCTGGATGCTACTTGAGAAGGTATTTCTCCAGTATGCTAGGGCATCTAAACCTCTCTCTGATGCGATCTACAGCATTTACCGGGTATGGCGGAATCGCAGGCACCTTCTCAACAGCCGCGAGATGATTATTCGAATACAGTCTAATATCCGCCGTTTCAGAGTCCAAGAAACAAGCTTGATAGCCAAAGGAAATTTAAGAAATTTCATCGGGCTAGTTTTGACGCTAGATTTGATTCTAAATGAAGACCCACGGGTGTCTGCAGCCGTCACCATTCAGTCCTGGTGCCGCATGTACATCTGCCGGAAGGCTTATATGCAACGATTGGCAGACATACGTGCATTTGAACGAAAACAAAAGGCTATTGTCAATCTGAAACGCGTTGCTACCGCTCGACATGTCATAGCTGCTTGCAATTTCTTACGGTATTTACACGCATCACGCGCACGAGATCGGGCAGTCACCAAAATCGCATCCTGTTGGCGTATGCATGCGGCAATTCGTCGCGCCAACAACCTGCGTCTGCAGAAAATCATAACGTTCGCTGCAACGTTCATTCAGAAACATGTGCGGGGTTACCTACAGCGTAGGCGCTACCAATATACTCTGAATATGCTGCCATACGTTATACGTCTACAGGCAGTTTTCCGCTCTAGACTTGCAGTAAAACGCCTAGAGCCATCCCTAAGGATTCGGGTAAGTGAAATACGCGAGAGGCTGCGCAGGCTCCAGCTGGTGACCTTTATTCAATCCATGATACGGTGCGTCATTGCATATCAACGCGTTACGGCAGCCTACTGTGCGGTGCTTTCCTTCCAGAAGTTTGGATGGCCACGCAGTTGTCATGAAGATATCACACGCGTACGGGCAGCTACTGCGACAATAAAGGGGTTTCTTAAGAAGATGAACCAGCAATCTGCGCTGCGTACTGAGAAGAACCGTATTCTACAGGGTGCAGACCAACGTGTCTGTGAGCGCCTAACATGTGACGAAACAGAGGCTGCGCATCGGATTTTTGAACGCTTCAAGATCGCACAAAGTAGCTGCCTTTTGCCCATACATTTTAACGTGTACGCTGACCACCGTGGTGATTACCCGGACGGCTGGTGTTCGGCCCTTGAAAGGTTTCTGTGCTCAAGATCAACTGGGCGCGGCATTAGCGGGGTTAGCATGGGGAACGGATATTCAGTTTTTGTTGTGGATGGTACGCAAGTCTACGGATTTGGTCGTCAACCAAGCGACCACCGCCAAGAGGCTCTAGCACCCCGGGCGCCGCAATTGATAACGACAATTAGCAACAATCTCCGTGTATCTACTGTGTTATGTGGTAATGAGCATACTGTAATACTTCTGAGTGACCACTCTGTGTATAGCTGGGGAAATAACTCTTATGGGCAGTGCGGCATTCTGCGCAGCAATTCGAATGTGAAGGAGCCTACGCTGGTACAGATTTACGACAGCAAAGGCAAGCCTTTGCAGGTAAAGTCCCTGGGTGTTGGTAGCTACCACAATTGTGTAGTTGGCGTAAATGGAGATGTTATGGTCTGGGGTAAATGGCGGGATATCAATCTCCCGGCTTTTGGCGAAAATATATATTATCCGGTACCGATATGCGCCTCAGTACTCCCTAAAGATGATACAATCGTGGAAGCGTATTGTGGAAATAAGGTGAGTTATCTCCTTACCAAGCGTGGCCGTCTTCTCTCGTTTGGCAGCTGCCACAACGGTCAGCTGGGCCGTGATGGTAACAGGAATGCCCCTATAGAGAAAATAGGCATTCCGAATCAGGTGACCTCCGTGAGTTGCGGGCGTAACTTCACATTGGTCATCAGCGAACGTTCCGACATATATATATTCGGCACCGCGTTGGCGGTAAGAGGAGGAAATAAAATCAAACAAACATTCATGACACCCCAACGACTCGAGTGTAACCGAGTGGCAGTACGTTCGCCGGTTGTCAAGTGCAGTGTTGGAACTTGGGAAGCAAATATCTTGACGGAAGACCTTTTGGTGTGGGCATGGACGTGCTTACTTGTGGAGGAAGGCTGCATACGACCGATAGTCTACCGCTACACGTGTCTCTCCGACAGCTCCATTAGGAATGTGTACACTATTGCCGCAGCACAAATGACAGCCACATTTGTGGGTTTCTAAATGTATTGCCACTCGCTGGTGAAAATGTCACGATATGTGGCATTTGGCACCGTCTCCTCAGTACATGTACTTTGCACTGATCATGAATTAGGCAATAATTTAAACAATATTACTGAACGAATGTAGCTTGTAACTTCTTCATTGCGTTGCAGAATATACTACGTTTGCAGCGCGTCGCCAAAAGGGTTATTAAATTACGCACCATTTTCTTCGATCGTTGCCAGTTTCTTCACCTCAACTTCACAAACTCTCACACGTATGCATTACAGTATAAAATTGCTGGCTTCTTCTGTGCAGGTGTGGGAGCGGTGTTCGACACCGTTTCTATGCTGTGATTGTTGTCTGGTACGGTAATTGCGGGGATGCTATCGTAACCGGCTATTAACTATGGAATGCCAGTTGATATAAAGATATCTCGTTTTCATCGTTTTATTCGCTTGGCTGCATATGGCGATAGGGCCGTTGTGACTTTCGTTGTACTATGGGTGGTGAAGCTGAGGAGCCATGCGCGGCCGGCTCCTCCCGTGTGAGGAAACTCATTGAAGAGTTTCAAAGTGCCAACAATGACAGCTGCTCCGACAGGGTGATTAACCGGTTGGGCGTGACCAAGGTGGATATGCCGGCGCATCAGATTGGGGATAGCATAGCTTCAAATGACAGCGGTGGCAGCTGGTGGGGGAAATTCAGTGAGAATCGTATTATGTACGAAAATATATCACCATCAAACAGATTCTGGCTTAGAATCTACACGATCTTGAGCCTTCTTGGAGTAGCTTTTTTGGTTATCGCATATAGTTTCTATATAATAGGTCTGTTTGAGCCGATTCTCTACTTGGATGCGGGTGAATTCACCGATACTGACTTGTTCCAGCCGTTTTATGAAACGCTCCCGCACTCCCTGATCACGTTATACAAGCAAAAGGCGTACTTCACTGTGATCATTGCTGGCCTCTTTTCGCTTTTGCTCCCATTTATGAAGATGATTGTAACATCCGTTGCTTTTGTGACCGCATGGAACCACCGCAGAACGCAGTTACGACTATTTTTCGGTGAAAAACCCATTGACAAATCTGGGATTCGTAACGAGGATGACGGCAACATTAAGTACGCCAGAGAAATGTTGATCATTCTAAAGCTGGTGTCCAAATTCCAAATGGTTGACGTAGTAATTCTCCTTCTTAATGCAGTTTTCTTACGTTGTGCATTCCTCTGGGCACGTCCCGGTAGGGGGCTTTTGTTCCTGATAATTTATTGCTTACTCTCCATTGCCGGTGCGCAGATGGTGAACTTTTCTGTGGAAGGTGAGAAGGATATATTTGATGCCTGGTATACTATCAAGTACGCCATTGTGCCGCGGGAGTTCTCTATTAATTCCATCAGCTCTGCAGATAATAATGGGACCGACTCACAAAATGATATCGTCACCCCTCAGAAAAAGCGATGGTTCATATCAGAGGACTTCATTTGTCTAATGGCGGGCCTGAACATTTTATCATGCGTATCTTTAATGACAAACGAGAAGCTGTTGACGGTAAATTTCACCATGGACACGAAAAAGATCTTAGCTATGGATTCTACAAGCATGTCGTATAGTGAAATTATTCAAAGCGTATCGGCAATGCAGTTTGGGCATATTGCGGTGATTATACTGTTCTTTCTGTGCATTGTCTTTCCCATGGTTTTCTCCCTCCTCTTCCTTGCGAGCATTTTTGGGTACAACTATTGTAAGCGCAAAAATACAGAGCCACTGAAACGCGTCAAGATTTCCAACCCAGAAGATGATGAGCCCAATCTGGATTATGACTGGGATGTTAAATACACATGTTTCGTATTCAAACTGTGCAACATAGTCTCTGAATGGTCATGTGGTGAGGTACTTTCCCTAGCTACAATGGCAGCCTACACAAGCATGACAACAGCAGATCGCGTTATAGTAACAATTCCCCCAAAGAACACTGCCTCGGCATTGTTTATGTTGGCGGCATATGGAATATCATCGTTCCTCTTGATGGCTATGTTTTACATTTGGAACCAAAACGTGAAAAACGAATTCAGTCAGATCCATATATATGTCAAGTACCTAGAAGAATCAAATAATAGTACTATGACAAGGATAATTCCGGCAAATCAGTTCACCGACGACTCGCAGCCTATGGACTTGCAAAAACTTGGGAATTGCCGCCTAAGATATCCAGACCCTCTACGACCGAAACCTCCACGTCGAATGTTTGTCGTTCCGTATCTAGAGGGTATACGTGGTGTGCTTTACTCAAAATGGTTGAGCACCCTGTTTTTCGGCCTTCTTACGGCATTCACGATATTCTTTACAATGTCGGCATATACATATTCCTATCCAACACCCCAAGTCAACCCAATGGCGGTAAACAACTTTTTGGCAAACGAGTTACACGAAATCTATGGGCTAGCGCAGAAACAGATACCACAAAGCATAGGCGAATGTGGATATGAACGTCAGCCTCCCGAACTCCCGTGTTCAGGTACCAAGCCTTTGTATGAAATGCATCAAATGTGCTATGCCGGCTTCATCTGGATGGGTGGTCTCAGGTCAGTTTCCCTTGAAAGGGCAAACTACTTCCTTACGGCGGACAACCGCATGGCATTTAGAATTAAATTCCATGCTAAAGAACTAAAGGCATACCTTCGATTTGCTGCTGTGGAAAATAACAGATTATACAACGTGATTGAAGACATTATACGAACCTCGGAAGATGGTTTCACTGTGGAAATGGACATATCTATGCAGTGTACTAACCGCCGCCCACAAATTCGTGATCTACGGGTGGACAACACAACTGTTACCAACTTCTCCACCAATTTCCTTCTCTACAGGATATTAAAGGCTGTGATTGACTTTGATAAAGCTCTGGGAAAGTTGGCTACAAATCAAATTAACGAACTACTACGTGATAGGCGCCAGCGTATAATGTGGAGAGGTGTCTCATTTGATGTAATGGAAATGATCAACCTAATCGTGGTGAAAAACTGGCCGGCAAACTTCGTATGCCCGACCACTGAGTTGTGACGCCGTATGAATAGACAGACACTCGGAAAAGGAGGAATATGAATTAAGAATGACATTAAGAACACTTTTTACATGAATGAATAAGAGAAATATACATGTGTGTGAATGATTGAAAAATTATACAACTAGATACAGCAATAGATTAACGCTCCACTGTTGTCTAGTTCATGACTCCGGGAGGATGTGTGACAAATCGGTGCACGCAGTGCACCTATTATCGTAGAGCATCATGCCTCTAGACAGCTGAATAATTCAACATAAAGCATTCCATGCATTTGTGAATAACTATTCATACTCAGGAGGTACAAATATCGTACACACTGTGGAATAGACACTCACAATGATGGGTCGTGGCGTCTTTGCCGCCACTGCTATAGTGGCACTCTTGGCCTCGTTAGACATCTGTAGCAGCCACGAATTGGTGGTCACGTCCTACACGCACTTGGTGGTATGATGTGTGTGCTCGTTTTATATGCCTTTGCAGCCTGTGTTCCTAGAAATTGCAGACAAGCCTGCACGCAAAAAGAAACGCGTTAAAAGGGCGAAAAGTAAGTTAACATCTCTATAGTATATGCTTCAAATGTGTGTTCGTTATGTCATTTGAATCCAGAGTCGCATAAGACCCACCCCGCTCCTTCTCCAGTGAAGTCCGTGGAGCATGAAGAACCCGTCAAAGCTCATACACACGATGATGATAAAAAGGCTGTGGACGAACATAACGCTGAAGGGCACGATGATAAGGCTACCAAGCAAGCGGTAGGCGACGACAAAACCGAGGAAGGTAACAAGGATAATGCTGTAGCCAATTCCAGCGATGATCATAAACACGCCGAGACACAGAATGATGACGCCACCAAAGAGGCAACCACCTCACATGACAAGGAGCACAATGTAGACAAGGGATCTGAAGTTGGGGAATCTGCTAACTCATCCACGGAGTCATCTGACGACTCTAGTAAATCCAGTGACGAAGAAGATGCTCCTAAGGAGTCCACGAAGGAAAATGAAGTCCCTAACGAAAAGGAGCAGTCTGACAAGGCGGATGAGTCAAATTCCAATGAAGGAAAGGTTGCTGATAGCCACAAGGATCAGGCCAACGATGAGGAAGCACATGAAGGCAAGTCCAATAAGGAGAAGGATGAGCACAAAACCGAACACGAGCCAGCAGCAGTTTCACTCCTCGAAGCAAAAAAAGCTAATCATGATGTAGCTGAAAGTGCCGAGAAAGAACCAGTCAAGAAGGTTGAAGGGGAAGTCGAGGATGAAACCTCCCATGAGGCTGCTCAAAAGAGCCATTCCAATGTCGATGACCACAGTAAAGATGAGGCCGAGAAGCCAGCAGAAAATTCAAACCATGAAAATTCCTCTGTGAAGGATGAGCAAGAATCTCAGACACCGTCTCCTAGTGAAGAAGAGAAAAAGGAGACAAATGAGACAGAAACAAATAACTCTGTGGAAAATACACAAGCTACAAAGGAAGACGGTAGCGACAGCAATGAAAAACAGCCTTCTGATGATAGCGACAACATGTCAAACGCTGAAAAGGATACCTCATCAGAGTCCAAGGAACACAACGAGACACAAGAGACGCCCAAGGACAAGGCTGAAGACACCGCACATGAAGAGGTGAAGGAGGAATCACACGGCAAGGAGGCGGATAACACCCCAAACAAGCCCGCCAGCGACGCCTCACCAAATGGTATGGTAAGGAGTGTTGAATGTTAGTAACATTTTTAACAGCATCATAAGGAAACCACTACTAAGCAGCTCGTTGTATGCCCAAACACATGCCAATTGCACAAAGATGAGAAGGATACACCTGTTGAGGAGCATATATTCGACATTCGTGAGGTAAAGAGGACGTGCAGCATCGACTGTGCAGACAGCTGTCAGAACGCTCTTGGCGGTAAAACCCAGTGCATTCTAAACGATGGCAATACACCTACATGCACTCCATTTGATGACTCAGGATCCATGGAGTGCAGCAACAACTACAAGCCGTGTGCAATGCCTTTTGTTATGCCAAATCAAAAGTTTCAACTTAAGGCCAGTACCAAAAACAACAATCAGGGCGAAATCACGGTCAAAGGTGCAGGCTTCAACGACTGCATCGCATTCCTGCTTGCAGATGAAAACGGCGCATGTACGAAGGATAACATAGACCAAAATATACTAAACACGAGACACCTGCTGGATCCAACATATACCGTCGAACATAGCAGCGATGAGATTACATTCTCCAATGTCAAAGTCCAGAGACCTGGGCACTACAAAATCTGCCTCTACCAACAGTTTGCGCCTACACAAAATGGCTGGACGCTAATGGGCGGTGTCATGCACATGCTAGAAGGTATGCAATTACGAGAGCCAAGCAACGTTGTAAGTACTGTGTACTCCATCGATGCTGGAACGCTTATTGTAGAATGATTTGTTAACATAAAATAGTTAACTAAAACTCGTAGTTTTGTTATAGAATATGCTTGTTAGACTGAAAAATGGAAATCCCATGACATAAATAAAATTTTAATAAAAAGAAATAAGCCTACTAATCTTCAATTAAGGTTGCAATCATCACATTCACCTTTTAATAAAAAACTAGTATCTGGCGACCTCTACACAAAGGTCACCACCAAACACACAAATTCTATAGATGGATATTCAACTCATTGATTAGTACAATTTTTCATGCACACAACATGCATCGCTAATCATTTTAAATAAATGTGTGCAACTACAATAAGGTTTGGGGGAGTCTCGACTATGATGTCGAGAATCCAGTAGTACATAATCTACAGTACAATGGGCAGCAGCATCGGAACATTATCTGCCCGTTGGCCATCATCTCAGCAACATGCCGAGGAATATATGGCTACTGCTCCACCACAGCAAATTATCATCGACCCAAATGCCACCGGCATCATGGTTAGTGTTCTAATCGTTATGTTTCACCCTGCACAGCACGCCTTAAGCAGTCGGCACAATGAAAATCCATTGCAGGCAGAACACAACATTTCTCACGTGTCGATGGGAGGCTTGAAAGCTCTCGGTGCCGCCATAGCTGTGCGAAAGAATAGCATTACTATGGAACCAGTATGTTGACTATACACAAGTCACAGCCTTGCGTAGATTGAAAACGACCAGTTCATTATCAGTTTCGAGTATACTTCGACAGGACCGGCCACTGTCAGCTTTCTGTTTCATCAGTTGCATGAGGGACTGGAGGATGGCGTTCCACTGTAGGTTATCCTTTGAGGATTTAATGTGTCGCAGCTTCTCTAAGCCTCTCGTTGAGTTAGGACCTATCAATCTACCGGTCGGGGATAAATTAAAATATAAAATTGATCCTGATCTGATGAAAATGCACCCACCTCTGACTATACGGTCATGCTCCTTCCAGCAGGAACGGTCATTTGTCCCAATACTGATACTTTTAAAGGCCCTTCATCGCAGATACGAAGTGTACATCATGGCTGGCTTGGTGCACAACGAGTGTAAAGGATGCTGGGATCTCATCGTTACCAAACAACGATTCAAACAAGGCAACACTGGGTACCAGATTCAGGAGATATACGGCCTCAACGTCTCGGCCGTAGGCCAGCAACCAAACAACGATAAAGGCGAAAACAATGGCGTAGATGAGGATGACAAACGGCGCTGCGTGGTCTGTCTCACCAACAGGAATGATACCTTCATCATGCCATGCCGACACATGTGTCTCTGCTTCGTATGCGCAAACGCAATGACGTCACAATACACCCAGTGCCCCATGTGCCGCGGGCCCATATCCCATATTATCAGAATGTCCCAGGCGGAACAATGAAATATTCCCGACAATCCGGGATGCGTTAAGAGGCCCAAATACAGGAGCAGGTTAAGATGTATAACGAAAGAACTCGCATAAGTAATTATGACGAACACCTAAATGTACAGTGTGGATTATTCTTTAATTCATCCAATACATCACTTGCTAATAGATGATTACGTGAGTAGTTGTGGGTGTGGGAATTTTCTCCCAATCTAACTTACTTGTTCTTTATGCGCCTTAAAATATTCCATGCCGATACTAAGCCACCACATGCATTCCCTACAATGACAGCGTTGTGTGAAGGCAACGGGCAAATGCATGTAATAGGGGCGCCTCTAAAGTCGGAACTCTCGTGATCGGACTCATCTTGTGCTTTCTCGTTTGATGATCCCTTGAACTTCACATCATACAGCAGGTTGAACAAAAGTGACCATGATATGTCATTATTAGGCAACCTCTCAACCCTGCGCAGGATCAGAGACCCGTCCATTGAGCCGACGAAAAGAAGGCACATCTTATCGTACCCCTCGTAAATACTCATAGACGATATCAGACTTGTGCCGCATGCTAGAACGGAAGCTGGGAACGACTTAAGCAGCGAATAACAACGAGCATCCCAGACGTCAACACGAATATTGCCATAAACAACCAATGTCAGTTCAAGCATGGTGGAAAAGTGAATGCCCATCACGCGCTGCCACCGCTTGTCAACATCAATATTGGCCTCATCGTTACCATCCATGGAACTTATGGGTACATGTATCTTGCAACGTCCAGACGGAATCTCAAACACAGCGAAGGTGCCGTCGCCGTAGCCGACCCAAAGGTCGTTGACCACCGGGTAGATGCTCATGCAACTGATGTAGGCACTCGGTCCACCCATTGAAATTGGAGTTCTAATGGTACGCTCTGGTGGGGGTTCGTCGTACTCGTCTTCGCTCAGTTCGGCGCAGTCTACGCCATCCTCGTAGCACCACTCATCTGCACCCTCTACGGGGTAGTATATGACATTTATCAGCTTCATCGACGGCAACTCTATGATTAGCAAATGACCCAGATTATTCCCGACGATCATATGCCTGGCGAAAGTGTCAAAGGTCTTGACGAACTCAATGGCATTGATCTCAAAGGTGTTGGCCATGTCAACAGATGACTCATCAGAGCTATCGACCGAAAACTCAGTATCAGAATCACGCGCTTTACCATAGTATTCCAATGTGTCCAGAACAATCACACGTTCGAACCTCCCTATTGTGTATACCAGGATCTTTCCACACTGTGTCCCGCACAAAGCACATCGACCAATGCCCACGACATGGCCATACGACACCTTTGTAATAGCGTACGGCGAACAACTGGTGTGCTGCAGCAGCTTGCCGTAAAAGGAATAACGCTCCATGGCATCCGGTGTCTGCAATATCACGGAGCAGTTCTCAGCCCGCTTAGCCTGCCCAAAAAACAACCCGAGAGTCGGACCCTTCCGTGTGGGTTTAGCAGGAATATCATACGCCGGGCCCCATCCAACATCGTCTAAGGAGTCCGACAGTGCATTTAGCTTCTTCATGAGGCTCTTGATCGAACTCCACTGCTTGCGTTCATCGGCCTGCTTGATGCGTTGGTTGATGCTCAACTCATCACAGTTCCTTGAAACGCTGCTAAACGAACTCTGCCTACGTGGAGCACCGTCAGAATGCTTCACCATCATTGTGCTCGACGACGAAGAGGCATTGCTAAAAACTCGCCTGTTAGCTCGACCCCTCTCATTGTCGGATAATCCATCCTCGGTCAGTCGATGAGATGCATCACTGCGAGCATCCATTGAATCATAACACCAATCAGCCATCCTGAAGAATGCGTTACGCTGCGTGGCGAGCTGCGCCAGTTGAAAGCTCACCGTAGATCAGGCGGTGAGTTGGGGCATTCCTCAGCTGAAAACCAAATGTTAAATACTAATAAACAAAATGTTTTTGATGATGTAGATGCTGTCTCTGCATGGCATGCCGAAGATGAAGAAGTCCATACATTAAGCCCTACAACAGTTCTACACATATGGATTAAGCTATCAACAAACGCAGCAACGATCGCAAATTTATGTATTTTGTGGAAGTATCGATAATTTACCATCTCGATGCGGTGCATCTTCATCTCCTTACTGTACGATAAGCCACCATCTCGCAAGGCCCCTGTCGGACTATAACCTGAGGAAATGAGCCCGGTAAAGACAGTATGTAGGTCACCTGTCGGTACATCATATTGAATAGCACATTCAGAATGCTGTGAAATGTCGTTCCTTCGGCAGAGGAACTCTTACGCGTCAAATCATCGAATATATTCTGTTCAAACATGGAATCCTCACGACCATCGCACGATCACTCAATGACTACTGCCAACGCTGCGACCCCAAAGAAGCGGAAGTCGGCTTTCTAACACATCACATGAACTTATCTTTCTTTGTAGGAGTCGATTTGACACACCGTCGCCCATCCCCAATGTGGGCCACTCTGTAAGTGTCCCTATGGAGACAAGAACTGTGTCACCGGAAGCGCAAGATGGATATGATGCCAATCAATTGACCAGACCGGGCATCACAATTGATCCGGGTCATGTGACCTCCTCGCCATTTGCATCGGTTCGCTAATATCTATGTCGTTCATTTACATGCCGCTGTCCATCCCGGCATCATGTCATTTTCAGAGAAACGGAGACCCTGCCCACCGTGTGGCAAATGAAAATAATCGCGTAGAATCGCATCCCACGCCTCCTAATTCGGGAGCTAAAATGGCCTCTCAACAGGGAACGTTACAAGAGCCATGTACAGATGATCTCGTGGGAAATTCTCATAAAGTACCGGTGCCACACGCACTGGAGCTCTGTAACGTTGGACTTATGGTATCAGTACTGCAAAAGGAGATGAAAAAGGACAGTAGCATGGCGTTTGTGCCCTACTCTCCCGTAGAGAGTGATATTGATGTACCATGTTATACATTACCACCATCAATATCGGAAATCGAACATAATCGAGTCAACGACTTCTATGAAGAACTAGAGGAACTATTGGATTCCATGTCAAGCTACATAAATCCTGGTGATACAACATTCAGCTACTCTAGACGGAAGATGGTCAATTTCAATAAGTACTCGTCAGTGCCACATAAAGTGATGACTGAATACGATGTGCTACATAAGCGTGAGAGGTTTGTAGGGTTATATAGGGGTCGCTACATCAATCACGCAGCATGTACCGTGATCACTCATTGGGTACTTACAAACACACTCCGAACCTCAGCAATACACAGCGTATGTTATCCCACATGTTCTCAAGTATTAAGAATGCAGTGGCGGCCGACCATGCTGGTCTCGGAAGTATAAATGTACGGCCTGCAGAAGATGCATTTGAATCCTTTCGTAAGAAAAGAGCGACACAATACCACGAAAACATCGCGATCAAGTATGAACACATTAAGACTGCTCACACCAATGTCTAGGGCATCTGTGAGGAAGGACACGAGTGTCATGATTCTTTCGTCTCAAAGCAGCTGTTACAAGTGCAACCAACAAGGCCATCATGCCAAGGATTGTAGATATTTCCCCACGTGAATGTAAAATAACCAATCTGCCATGCTCAGCTTAGAGAGAAGGTAACCAGGTACAGTAAACAATGTGCTGTTATACCTTTCCTAAGCATGGAAATCCCTGCGGCCGGCCTCGAGGTAATGCCCCTTGATGTGTTAACGTTTTACTTTGTCAAATATAGCACTCGAAACCAAAATGTCAATGTGCATATAATATTATTTCGTGGTTAATAGGATGTCTACTTGGTACGAACTCAACCCTACTCTCTGCTCGTAAAAGCATTGGGTCTGCCTCTGGTCAGTGGCATCACGAATTGCTAGAGCCACTTTGGTGTGGGTGTCGCTAGATACGGTGGTACCAGAAGCACTTGTACCCACAAACTGGGAAAGAATTAGCATGCGGTGTAAGCGCACAAGCGATGAAAGACTGAGATGACCCAAAAAACCGTGAGACATCGATGCACAGTCAAGGTGTCTCATTATTATGGCCGCCTGCGATATGTTGGAAAGAGTCTGCTGCAACCTCATAAGAGGCAGATTCTCCGGTGGCTGTGACTGATGTGGCTCTGTCATGCAAACTGACCCCGCCGTACAACCCCCTTCCAAGAAGCTGTTGACGTTATGCGATTGAGAAGCAAAATCACACTTCATTTCGTCGTTCACCTTGTAATAGCACTGATAAAGCAGAAGCCTCAGCTGCTTTACCTGTATATCACCAAAGGGAACACCCATATACACCATGGCAAGGCGCCGCCACAGCAGCAACGAACACTCTCGAGACGTCAGCCTTCGCAAAAGCCACGACGTAGACAGTAAATGGTCATACATAGCCTCTGTAAGAGCGGAAGTTCTGCTGTCAGTAAATAATTCCGACTTGTGCAGGCTGCCTATCAGGGCAACGAGGCTGCTCACCTTGAGATCACGCAAATCCAACTGCGATAAAAGTTGTTGAACATACGCACTCTCATGCGCGAGCATATTGTGGGAACACATGGCCAAAATAAATGAAATGACGGCTTTGTTTCTCATGCGGCATAGCTTTAATCGAATTACGCATGCCGAATCCCGGGGCAAATGGCCAGCGCGGTACTTTGCATTTGAAAGGCTACCATTTGAGCCGCGCAAACTGACATATCTCGACGTTTCATTGAGGATCCGCTTGCTATGACCTACGAAGCAATCCAGGTGCTCTGGTGATACTCCTGCGGAATCGTGAGGGTCAATTTTGCATAATGCAGTGGCTGCATTTATAACAATGTTCAGCTGCCGTCTTCCGAACTCCAGAGCGTCGGCCCGTGCCTCATTACTGGAGAAACTGGCCTCGATCCCTTTAAGGCATCTGGCAAGCACAGCCCTATCCATTTCAATGATCGAGAGGAAGACAACAGCAAACAGCCAACGACCATGGCGATGTATTACCTAATCTTTAACAGCATTGTTTCGGATGTGTCTCTCTTCTATTAAAGCACTGATACCGAAAATACAACCATAGCATGATTCGTACTACACACTCGTGTTACGAACTCAGCTCTAAGACAAGCCCTTAAGACACATCAATTCTAATGACAGATATAATAATTGGTAAGTGCCACTAGATGTGCTATTCTGTGTGCGTCTGCTCGGATTTCGGTCTGTATGCATCATGGATACGGCACGGCGGATGGGAAAAACGCAGGATTTAAACCTAGAGTCAGCAACAAAGTAGCCATAGAATATAAGAACAAGCCTTTAAGTCGTGTAGATTGGTTTTACGGTTTGTTTCAAGCTGAAAATAATTCTTTGAAGGGTTTTCTTCAATCCGTGGCGTTGGGCACAACAAATGGCAGACCGTTCCAGGGACGGGTAACACTCTACATTATACATTTGTTCACCCTCTCGTGAACTCTGCCAAAATTGTTTGATTTAACTCAGAGGTGTCACCATGTTCGCTCAACGTTTCGGCCCGCAGGCGCTGATGCGTAGCGGAGCCCGAATGCTGGGACCGAGCGACAACGCCATTATCAGGAATATTGAGGCCTGCACAGCTATCGCTGATATGCTTAAAACCTCTCTAGGCCCCAATGGTATGAAGAAGCTCATCGTTAACCACATCAATAAGCGCTTCGTGACCTCTGACTGCGATACCATCTTAAGCGGTGTCGATGTGCAACACCCCGCGGCGAAAGTACTGGCCATGGCAGTTCAAACCATGCAGACGGAGTTCGGCGATGGAACTACCGCCTTGATTGCGCTGGCAGGCGAAATGCTTGGAAATGTAAGCTTGTCTATATAGTGTAGTCAGTATATCTCTGACCAGCCATAGGGGTCTGGATTATGAGCTCTATCTGCTCTATATGCATAATAGTTCTTTCATCTTGTGAAAGTAGTAGTCGAGTTCAGTAGGATGAGCTTTCTGTAAATCCTATCAATGTGTTATGTTTCCATATTTCAGATATAATCTTGAGACCATTTACTGGTGTGATGGTTTTACGTTATACAGCTGTAGTCGTGATGTTGAATAAAGTGTGTCATTCTTCCTGAAATACCACAACTCTATGGTGGTTTGTGGCCGCACTTCATATAAGTAGTTAACCGAAGGGTAAACTAATGGCGTTTTAGGCTGCACTTCTCATCGAGGAGGGACTCCATATCTCTGACATCCGACTTGGATACGAACTGGCATACAAACGGCTTCTGGAATTGATCGAGGAGGAAGTGATGTGGAAAATGTCAAACGTCCGTTCGGAGGAGGAATTAACCAATGTAGTCTCGGCGAGTATCGCCGGCAAGAACATCCCTCAGCCAAAGATGATCATGTCACTAGTAGCCAAGGCCTGTGCATCCATAATGCCACCGGACCATAAGTTATTTGACGTTGACAACGTCCGAGTAGTCAAAATCACCGGCGGAAATCTAGACCAGTCCTCAGTGATGAACGGGATGGCCATTGTGCGTGATGTTAGTGGCACTGTTAAAAAAATTGGACGCAGCAAAGTTCTGATTATAGCTGGTGGTCTAGAATTTGCGGGAACAGAAGCTAAAGCAACAGTCATGCTCCACAATGCCGACGAACTGCTCAACTTCAGCAAAGGGGAGGAACGGCAAATGGAACACATCATCAGCTCGATCAAAGACAAAGGCGTAGGCTGTATTATAGTGAATGGGGCCGTATCGGAACTTGCCCTTCATTACTGTAACACCATGGGAATCATGGTGGTCAAGATTACATCCAAATTTGAGCTCCGCCGTCTCTGCCGTTCCCTCGGAGCAACAGCAGTTATCAAACTTGCGGAGCCGAATGAAGAGGATCTAGGCATAGTGGAGTCAGTAGAAGTTGTGGATATCTCCTCCAATAAGACCCTTATCTTCAAGGCGGTAGACCACAGGTTGTCTACTATCATTCTAAAAGGACCAACGCAAAACATGCTGGACGAAATCGAACGCGCCATAGATGATGCGCTCTGCTGTGTCTCCGCTGCCCTTAAGGACCCACGTTTCCTACCTGGTGGTGGTGCTTTTGAAATTGAGATGGCGCGCCAACTTAACAAGTTTGCCCAGACAATATCAGGGCTAGAGCAACACGCAGCTAGAAAATTTGCAGAATCCTTCGAGGTGATCCCGAAGGTCCTCGCAGCGAGCGCTGGACATGATGCCACTGTTGCTATCACCGAACTCTACGCGGCGCACGATGCCGGCAATCGATACGCCTGCGTCAACATCGATACTGAGACCCGCATAGCTGATGCCAAAGAGAGCTGCATCTATGACCTCTACGTGATCAAGCTATACTCCATCAAGTTAGCCTATGAAGCTGTTTCAACAATTCTCTCCGTTGACCAGTTAATAATGGCCAAACCTGCAGGCGGGCCCAAGCCACGTGAACCTGGGCCGCCCGACCTTTAGAAACCTAACATTGCACATTCAATATACAAAAAATCATGTAAATCTTCGCGAACAATGTCCAGCGGAGGCGGTATCCCGGACGAGCTCTCTCAAGAGCGACTCGCAGAGGGAATAAACCGGTTGCACATAAGCAAATCCCCCGAAAGGGCCTCTAATTCGCGTATATTTCAGAGGTTTCTAGAATTGCTATCTATGCAATGCAGCAATGGTCATAGATTCCACTGTCTGGAAAGCGCCGGAGTATGCTGCCACCCCTGCAATGTCTTGAGACGTCAAATTGCCACGTATGTAGACGTAGCCACGCTAGAAGAAATATGCAACACTAGAAAGCATGGAGGTATCTGTGGATATGTCTACTGTAACAAGAAACTGCCGGTGAAGTCGCCTGGGCACGGGCGATCAGAGTCTACCTTCAAAATCGACCTATCCACGCAGAAGATATACAGACGGAACCTGTATGAGTCGTTCTGTTGCTCTGCTTGTATTGAGAAGCATGCAGAGGCTGAATCTATCGCAGAAAAGTCGCCGATGGAAACAGGAGTAATCACCCCTAGAGCCCTGAGAAACTCCAATCCAAAGACTATCCAAGCTCTCCTGAATAGTCTGCAGCATCTGGGATCATGTGAGGGTAACCGCAGGTCTGGTATGTTAGGAGTATCTCGGTTCGAATGTTCCCCAAGCCGTGAGAATTTAGGCGAGCAAATGGAGGACAAATATGTCATGTTCAATTACAAGCCTCTGTCAGAGGTGCGTACTGTACGTTTCTCATTGCCTAATGAAGACAGCGATAGTCCCGGGTCTCCCGCTACCACCGAAAATCCAACGCAGGAGCTGATTGATACGAACGGCGTCCTTTATCCACGGGAGTTTGGGCTTGCGGAGAGTCAGCAACACTCGGAGCAACAATCATCTCTGCATAACGCCAATTTTGATTACAGCGGCCTATACGAACAGTCCGGGAGGTTGTATGACCATACGGCGCTTCTAAACAGCCTCAACCCGTTCTCAAAACTATGGTATACGCTCAGCACCTGCGTAACGTACAAAACACGTGCATTTCTACGGGACGGAATAGTCGAAAGCGGAAGCATGGAGGTAAGTCCGTTGTAAGTGAGACTTCATTCACTTACAGGACAAAACACGAAAGTGGTATGAGGCGATGCTGCCTCACATGCCCAAACAGCTGGCGTCTCTTGCAATACGGCCGCTCGAAACCCTCCTCTCAACCTTCAGAATAGGCAACAACACTCCAAACTTGGACGATGATTACCTCAGGGTGATGCTATATCTCCTCTTGCACATATTGCTGTGCAACCGTGAACACGTCTTCGCGGAAGCAGAGGTGAACTGCATTGCAGCAGATCTCTTAGATAGACACATGTGCGAACTTGAAAGTATCCTGATGAAGGACTTCAGCCTGGATGTTGATTCAATCGCCGTTATCAATGAGCTCTTAACGGAATGTGAATGATCCTCCAATTATCGGATTAACCTTTAAATGCAGCTCTTACGCTGGTTCGAAAACATCCAATCAATATCGTAAATAGTGACTCAATGCACATCAATTGTGCGTTGAGTTGATTTTCCTCTCTGATAATGGTTGTAAAATCATCTTATGCGTGGGTTTGTGTTGCTTGACTATGTATAAACCTTGGTGGGGGTGATTGGCACAAGGCAACGATCGGAATTCGATAAAACTGATGCAATGAAGTTTTACGGTTTTATTCCGGTGATGTTCACAATAAGTGTCTGTTCATGATTGCTATCTTAACTTAACGACACCAATATTGTAAAAATGAAATTTTGGTGTCTCATGTGAAGGTCAAACTTATAGAATAACAGTCGTTGACAACATTTACTCGAGTTATCTTGTGAAATAATTCTCGCAGTCGTTGAACCATGCCTGTGTGGAAACTATGCCATCATCGCCGTTAGAAGCCTGCATCTCAGCATTTATCACTTCATCGAGCTTCTGCTTCATCCGCACGAATCTGGCCTTATCGGAACTAGCAGTTGCTGCATCAGTGGCTGCTGACCCCAGTTTGGCATAGGCCGCCTGGTAGAGGTCAATTTGAGTTTTCAGGGCCTTTAGACCCTCGAAGGTCATAATTGCTTCCAGACTCTCCCCGAGATACATTTTGAAGGCATTTAAAATAGTACTCCACCCATGAATGCGCGTAATCTTTTCCGCGTACGGTACCGTGATTATTAAATTGTATAACGCTGCAAGATGCTTTAACATGGAATATGATGACATACCGTCGAGACGACTCATCGCAGTTGTGGCCAAGTTATAATACCCATTCATTATCATGACCACCATTTTCTGAATGCTGAGGGAAACAAATCAATATATGAGCTATATCTCAAATACCTTCGATAGGTCGTCTTGTAATACGTTGTATAGCCCCCAAATAGTGCTTTCATTTCATTCACAAGGTGGCATTCCCTTTCCCACACAAGCTGCTCTATTAAGATCCCGACATCCTTGTGGTAAGACGCCATCTGCAAGCAGATATTTGAATTTTGTTTGAAAGTGTCATACAACTATCAACAGTGGTTTAATAACACGAACTTTTAAGGACACACTATATGGAATGGAAAGATAGAGATGCAGTATTTAGAGACAGGAAACGTTGTATCAAGGCACAAAAAGTGAACAGAGACTGCATATAACACCTAACACCCACCTGCATATTGAGATACGTTTCGGCAATCTTCACCATGTCAAGTGGCATTGGTATGCCGAATTCCTCAAGGATATCATCAGTAGACGTCTGATCGATCCTTTCGGCAACAACACCCGAAATTTGTGAAACACCTAACAATTTCTCATGTGCAACGCCAAACAATGGTATCATCAGCTCTTTGTATTTGGTGGTAGCACGGCATATGTGGGAGGGAATATTGATGCACATTTCCCAGTTAGAGTTGTCCCCACCCTTATGCAACCCAGTTATTATCACTGAAGCAGACTCCATATGGAAGAACGCGGGCACGGATGCCTTGGGCGTTGTTGCAGCTGCTGCGCCACGTGAAGAATGCGTGGCATCCGCTGCGTCGCCCTCCTTTATAGATGCATCATACTCTCGGAGGAGCCTTAGTGACATCTCCAGAGAAAGCTCAAAGTAGAATAAAACATCGTGCGAATGCTCCGTGCGTGATAAATGACTCTGCAGGCTCAAAATGTGACAGCGATCAACCTTCAGCCTTGGCACAAGCATAAACATACTGGTGCCTCTGCGTCCGTAACTCCACAGGCCTAGAACTCTTCTATCCATACGGAAACAAATGATGCTATATGTATGTGACATTGTTTCATCATCAGATTCGCAAAATGCGTGGAACATTGCTGGATGCTCTGAATCCACAATGTAATATCCTTCTGGATTACCATGGCCACTACGCGATGCAGACGCACATTTAGACATAGAGAATGCCAGTGCAATTAGCGATAGCAACATAGAGACGGTATTCATCATGCTTTGAGGTGTTCCTGTCGTATTAGTCTATGCTTAACAGTGTTTTTAGAAAGGCATATGGTAACAACTATGAAATGCCCCCAAGCACTTGTAGTATGATCGGTGAAATGGCTACTATAGCCATATGCTAACATAGTACCAGTGGGATAGGAAGCAGAAGAGGCGCCGACGTGGCAGCATGAGCCCGTTTTCTCAGAATCACAGAACGGCGCTGCAGCATGGCCGTCGAAAAGCCTCAGAAGCAGTCAAATGTGATGTTTTGTTCACCTTGTAGGCTCTATAGACATAGAATACTCGGAGTTTCGTGCGGTTGGTCCTTAAAGACACTCTGAAGGGCAAGGAATCCACTGAAACACTACCGAAGAAAAGACACGAGGAAAATGGTGGAGAAGAACGGGGAAATTTATGCCTCATATGACAAAATTGTCAATTTCTAATGGTAATGCGATCTCCTGTGTAATGTCATACATCTTCTAAATAGTCTTATAATGTACACAAGAAGTGTGTTGAGCATAGTTGTAAAATTGCTCAATCACCTCTATGGCGCAACGTGATATGCCAAGATAATAACGAGAAACACAAGAGGGCCCACATCTAGAATCCACGCCAAAATGCCGGACTGTTATTATTCATACCATGGGAACACCTGCACGGTAATACATAAGCGGCCACTCAGGGTGCCAAAGAAGGATTACAATGAGATATACATCACTTCAAAGGCTCCTTTATGTGTATACTATAGGCGGGCAATACAGCTGTTACGATGGCAAATGTCACGGTGCTCAGTGCTCTGCTCCAAGAAATTTATGAACGACAACCGCGTCAATCACAAAACGGGCGTCATGCTGAACCGCTCCAAGCTCATAGCTGACCCTAAGGAAAGGGATAACACCTCCTGTGATGCAAGTCTCGTGAGCTCTGCGTTGTCCAAGCGACACATATCATCAGAGGATCAAAAGTGCAAGGGAGTCGTACTCTGCGGTAGTGGCAAATGTATAACAAAGACTTTGTACGTTTTACAGGATATTTATGAGTACGTGAAGGGGCTATTACTGGAGGGGCACTCACGCTTCGGCCCCAATGGCTTGCAGGTGTCATGCGCAGCATGCACAAACAAAGTTCAAGTCAACGTAGAAGCACGGAGTAAGCATGGGATCGTTGAAAAACCCTGCGCAGATTGTGATGCTCTCACCAATGCGCATATAGAGCAGTACGTGAAGAGTATCTTAAAGGTGAATATTGTGACGGGGACCGTAACATGCAGTGATGACGTATACACGTATTCCAGGAAAAAAGAACTGACTCCCGCATTCGGCAAGTTTGAACCACTAGGATCAAGTGATGCAGATGTGACTGTTAAGCAGCGGGAAAGGTGGATATCTGTCATTAGAATAGAAATCAATATTGCGAGTGCTTGAAGCATTAAATTTGCTAACACATAACACTATCGACTGTGAAATGCTATTACAAGGCTATAGTTATACTATAGGCCATAAATATTCACACCAATGACGTGGATTTGCGCAGTGTCTCAATGAGTCTTGTCTCATTTGGTATGAGAAGAAACGGTGGTGAATCTTCTCCCTGCACTGAGTCTGCGACAAGATCCGCTTTCCTTCGGGCTCGTCTGTTTTAATAATCAAGAATGGTCTTTGACTATTCATATAACGCATTATAAGTAGCTTTTTAAACACACAATTCCTGATGTTAGAGGGTTACCCAGCAGTGACAATGCAGTCAGGCGAGAGTTCAATCCTGCACGATGGAAACTTCGCTTATGTTACCTACGACGGAGGCTCCGGCGGAATCAACAGCCGTGTGAAGGCCCTTGATAGGTATATTAAAGATCATGTCAATGTGCCCCTGCATTCCTTTGCCTCTCATCCAAATGACAGCCGTAACAGGTTTTCATCCCCGCCTCGCCAACGTAAGAACACAGGCATCTCACACAGCGATTATGGCGCTGAACCGCTTGGAGAAGACTTGCACTATCAATGGTCCAGCACGGGGGAAACAGCGGAGGCATCTGCAGACGATCCATTCGTGGAGCTGCGCTCTGCAACGCAGAGAAATAGCTACTCGTATGGTCAATTTGAAGAGTTCGACATTGGATCTCCGCCTTCCGCACGATCTACAGCCTCTTGCCCAAATTGCAATTTCTATACTCAATCAGACGACCCGGTCCTGTTAGACGCTGATTTCTCGAAACATCAAAGACGCCAAGGATCACTCAATCGCCATTTAAAGCATGCAAAACACTGTGTGAGGGTGCTCGCACGAAAGCCACTTGATGTAGCGGCTAGATTTACACGTTATTGCAAGAAACATCTGAATTGAAGAACCATGAAAGGCGCATCATGAGCGGATCTACACTCGAGACACCAATGATTACCAGCAACTTTGAACTCAATAATACGTAAATCATTAGCACAGTTTTGCTGCATCTCCTAGCATTTTTATATGACTGTATTGCACGTAAAAGAGTATGCGTTGATGTCTCCCGGCCGTTTAACGGGTTCACATGCACCGCATCCTAATACCTCGTTTTGTCAAACATGCGACTCAATGCCACATTGTTCATACTATTTGCCGATATCATAGTTTGAAAATGTCATCAAGGGATTCCATTATCTGCTTGAAAGACTCTGGGCTGTCGTCCTACACGGCTATGTCACACGATCATGTTGCTCTACCTTTATATCCAACGCTAAAATTAGAATCACATCCCCTGCTTAATTTGATACAGGCAACACTTCCAACATACTGTCAAGTTCCAACGCTGCCCGGGTTCGTAGAGAATCGCATAAACGCTTGACAAGGCTGCGGGCGTATACGCCAAGGTGCTCATGCAGTCTAGTAACAATCGTCATTACGAACATCAACTGTACCTGTCGCCTAAAAGTACCCGCACTGAATACACATCAGAGTGTGGAGTGTCGGCAGAAGCACATATCTAAGACAATATCAATAGCAGAACTACCTACGTACCCAGCTCCCTACCCTGCCACTGTAACTGATGAACAGCTGCCAGGCGTTGGTATATTTCACCACTGTTGCGTCATAAGTCACCTCTGGATGCTCTATTTAAAACATAGTAACGTAACCCACTGGAGGAATCCGCAGATGTCACAACAAACGACCTGCTGCGAACGACCGGAAAGGTGGACGAATCTACAACGGTCGGGCAAACAGGAATGCATGAATCAACATTGGCAGTCATTACGAGAATTCTCTATATAAATTTATTAAATGTGTGTGTATGTAAGCTCGAATGGTGTAGCTGGCGCGCAAAGATCTCGGGCTCTACCAAAACGTGCTCGGGAATCCAACCACTGCTGCCTACAACATCAGGACGAGAGGACTTTGCAACATTGACATAAATCCATCGGTTGTGTCGTGCTATGACGTCTACCTTGTCTCCCACGTGTACCGCTATGGCATTCTCCTCGTGTTGCGATGGAGAAAACGCAGTAAACACCGTCAGGGGCGCCATTCCAAACTTACTGCGCTCTACGTCACCACACTCAATATCTCTAAACATAGTGGGAAACCCAAAAGGACCGGGCTGATAGATGAAGCTGTTGTTAGTATACGATGAGGTTTCATCAGGATATTTTGTATTCGAAGCCCTCTTACGTCCCAAATCCTCTATATACTGCCCAACTACTACTGTATTATCCGGCTGTGTTGATACATACGATAGAGCACCATCAGATGGCATGGACTTAGTTGGCCCTGCCGGGGGTAAAGTGACCGATTCCTCAATGGTGCCATACGAATAGGATACTGTATTTGAGAATGAATTAGATCGCACTCCCTTCTTGAAAAAGCTCATACCATCGATACCATCCCCACTACTGTCAGCAGAAACATGCTGGAAGGAGCCCTCAGAGGTACCACTATGCTTGTAATGGGTTGCTGGAGAACGCATGCCTATTGTGTGCGATATCCCATCCACACTGCCATTAGTCCCGCTATTGGTTGACGTAAAATCCGATTGCGAGGCGTTCCACACATCGGTGTTCCAACCTGACCCTTTGCCATTAAGGTCACCCTTCACATCCCTCAGCTCCGTGATGACCATACCATTGCTCCATGTGAAACCTGAAGAACAGTCAGGGTGAATAGAGTTAGATGCCGGCGATGTAGAGGCCGTATCTATGGCTTCTTTACGTTGAATTGGTTTCATCATGGCACGCTGGCCCTTCATATCCATGCCATCATGTGTCTTGCAGACGGGGCCAGATTCACGTTTATAACGCGCCATCTGGGATAACGCGGTGACAGACTTAAATATAGGCGCATCAACCTCAGAACCGTTGTGGTTAGTGCCTAGATAGACGTCAAGCATCTTGGGCTAGACACAGAAGCAACTAATACCCAGGTTCATAATAGGACAGACGCAACAAGTAACATAGCACACAACCGTACACAGATCCCTTTAGTAGCAGATAACAAAACGCAACCTCGGTAAGTGAGATATTTGGGCGACTCGTTACATTATAGGCGCAACGAATACAATGGTGGTAACGATGCGCAAGGATTCAATTTAATCACTTGATGCACCTAAACCCAATGCCAAGTCGATAACTTTAATGGCTTCAACGCCTCTGGTTGAAGATATGTCACAGAAAATACGGCGAAGCAATGCAGGCGGAAAAAAGTGATTAGAAGCCTGGATTAATATGTCACAGATAATACTTATACAAATACAGAAATAAAATTTTCAATACAACAATGTGTTGCTTAAAACGCCGACAGCAGGCAACGTTAATGACGATACGCCCCCATCACTATGCACATTTTAAGAACGCAAGCGGAAGCGAAATATTGCAAACCGTAGTTGATGCCGTTAAATTTGTACATCGGACAGTTAATCGCCTTGTTCTACTCTCTTGCAGCTTGTATGGGCGCACTGTTAGCGCCAATGCCTGCTGATCCACCGCGAGCCATATGCGTCCAAACAATATGTAGACACCCCAATAATTAACATACGTGGCGTTGTGGTATTAAATCCGGCGCCGAAGGCGCCCAGTCATTGTTTCGTCACTGGACGACCATACTTGGCCCAGTCGCTATCATTCAATATCTTGTTCTGTCTGATACGCTCATACTCATAAAACGGGTCCATGATACCGTGACGCTCATACTCCTCCAAGTCAATTCGATATGTGGCTTGCTGCTGAATGTAATACATCAGCTCGGAGTCGTCTAACGGCTCAGGACCATGCTGCTGTCGTGCACGCGGCAGGTAAGAGGCGTATTGCTCCTTGAGAGCGCAGCGGCGCCACATCTTCTCCCGCAAGGGGTTACGGAACCACGGCGTAACGCTGGTCTTTGACAAAGCAGGCGCATCGTCCTTCATAATACCTGACGCATTCAACTCGCGGTCCTGTAAAAGCGCGCACTTGGAGTTTACCTTTGACAACTGTGTCAGATATTCGAGCGTATACGCGGAAATGCCTTTAACCTTATCTCCGCTTATCGTAGGCACGTGCGTTAGAGCCGTGACTTCGATGCTTCTCTCAACAATATTGCCACTTTCCACGGGGTTCGATGACGCAGCCCAACAGGCTGCATCATATTCCCTGCTGATATCCTCCACGTCAGAGGCATTGACAGACACCACCCGGTACGAATCCTCTTCACAATGCGGCATTTCGACTGTCGAACGTTGCAAGGTGTCTACAGGGACCCTGTGACCATCACCCCTATATAGCAAGTCACTGTCCTCGTAGTGACGGTTTAAATCTGTATCTGGAACAGTACAGTACTCCTGTTGATTGTCCACATTGCTAGCGTCGCGCCTGTAATGCGTCAAGAGACCCGCTAAATTGTCATTGCAATAACCCATGTCCCGCGTTAATGCGCCTCGCTTTGTGCATGATCTATCAGGGAAGAGCTGATTACTGTTGCCAGGACGGCGATCACTTGATTCACGAACGGACGCGCTCTCCTGCTGGATATTAGTACTGCCATTACTCCGATCAACAACAAATTCAGCCCGAGTTCCAACACTATCAGCTGAATCCTGATAATTCACATTCCCGGTGTTTAAATTTATGGATGGCTGTTCTTCGAGTTCTCCAAGTTGCATTTGTGAAGCCGCTTTACCGGGGGTGCCATCCTTTGCGCAGACGCTATTGATGGCGTCCCTTACCATGTCAGCGTTGTACATATGTGACTTCCTGCGATTATGCGGGGTACCTGACATACTAGGCTTCGGAACCTGCCCCTCTTCCGCTGGAGCTGAATTCGCACCACTCTCCAATCCACCGACCCAGTCATCAAAAACGAACGAATTCTGCGGGCGAGAAAGGTGACGTGAATCTGGCTGTGGTAGATTCACAAAGTCCTCGCTCTTATCGCATACAACATTACGAGTGTTTATCGGATCCTTCCCATTAGCCAAGGATACGTGATCGCCGTGGGGGCGGATGATGTGCGTCATCTGCCTGCCAATATACATGCTTGGGGGGGAGCCAGCTTCGTTTGCGGCACTGCAGAAACCAGATGGCTTATCAAATAAGCCGGATTCAGCCGAGGCGCTGTGAACAGAATACGTCTCATCCGAAGAAGACATGCTTAGCAGGCGGGCCGAACGCTTTTTCTCGGAACCAGCCATCACAGAATTGCTAAGACCAATCTGATACTCCATACGAACACTGCTCAAACGCCGTTCTAAATCAGATTGGATCTTGTTCAGATGCTCAACCACAATGTCCCTGACACTTTCGACATTGGCAACCGGAGTCTTCGGAGCAACTGGCGGCGGTGCTTGATCATGCTCACCTAGGCTGGATAGCGGAATGCTTTGATGCCCATTCACTAATGCTAAGTTCAGTGTCGGAACACGAGGAATGCCAATAGACGACGACTCGGAATATATAGCAGGTGCGTTGGACCTATCAGAGAACACGCTGCCAGCATGTATATCACCAAAATGGCCCTCGCTTTCCGTGCACGGAGAAAATGACCTACGTTGCCCAACCAGATTATGCCGAGGCACAGATGAAGACGACTTTGCATCCTCTTCTAAATAACCCTTTGTTCGGAACACATTCGTGCGTAGAGGCAATACTCCACAGTCGTGGTAGGCGTGCCTGGGCAAGCCTCTAGTGACCGCCCTTTCTGGAGTATGTGCGTTCGACATCGCCTATAGGACTCAAATAATGTACATAGAAACGGTGCGGCAGGACTGCATCGTCATTCAAAATGAATAAAATGCTGATCATATGGTCACAAGTCCGTAGCCCCTGAACATAACACCGGGCTACCAGACATAATTAAACACAAAAGCAAAACATGATATAGATTCTTTGTAAACTATTCCACGCGATTCTTCTCGTAAAACGTCTCAATGATTCACCAGCTGCCGCCTCATTTCAGCTAGCCTAAAACTGTCATTGAGACAAGCGATTTTCAAAGGAGAAAGTGACACCGTGTCCGAAAAAATATCATATATACAGGATTAAATCAAAACATGGATGTTTGTTTGAAATGTGTAAGCTTGTCTGCTGCATGCTTCCAATTTATGGGTGTAAGCCCCGTACCCGATCGCTGATGTAGGCACCCAGCTGCAAAACATTAATACGGTGGTTTTACGGTGATAATGGACCCAGGACATGATTTATAATGTGAGGGACTCATAGGGTGTTCTAGTTGAGTGCTGCATGATTTTCCTTCCTTCGCAGGGAAAATACCTCGCATCATCGTCTCCGTGCAACCATGGAATCTCATGACACACATACTTAAAACTCGTCACATACTGTTCACTTCTGTGTTATAACGCAGTGTATAGAATGAAGACAGTGGGCATTACGACACGCGGTATGTCTACATGCCGCCTGCTATCCCGTGAGGGGTTAACACGGTCACCCTAGTCAAACTACTGCTGGTCATAGGTGGCACAGCCTATAATGACGTCATTTATGCTCAATGCATATAATACAGTGTAGGCAAACCCAGACGTGTATATGCGGCAGTCCCTAGAAAAGCCATGGAAACCAAACAGAGAACTTTGTCCAACATGGATGCTGTACTGCGCTACCTCAAGGATATAAGAAGACCATGCTCTATCGCAGAGATACATAAGCATCTCGGCAGCCACTTGGCAATGAAGCACGTCGTGGATGTCATGCTTAAACTTGTTGAAAATGGCAACATCCAGTATAAGGTATATAATAATAGCCTTCAGATATTTATGTATACTGGCCCGACAAGACCTCAGGTAGGTAACCACCGCTAGCGAGAATGACGAATAGGCCGTAAGCCAACTAGAAGAGGAAGTAGACAGGATGAGAGCAGAACTACAGCAGAAAAGGAGGCAGCTGGCCAGCCTCCGACAAACGCAGGCCATATTCCAGAAGCTGCTACAATTGCAGGAAAAACACAACGCAGGTAAGAAATGCCGTTCAAATGTTCTTGTGTTGCGCTGCCGATTGGCGATTAAGATGCATTCAGCGTTGGATAACTGGCATCGGGCATTTTGTGGTGACGTCAGATTCCATGGCATAGTACAGGAACAAGATATCGAATGCAGGATTTTGATTGAAAGATACCAGGAAATGCGACTATTCTGTGAACGGCTTAAATACCTTTACACGAACTTTCTTGGCACAATCTGTGGCTTAGAGGGAATGCTTGTCGAAGAGGTATATGAAAACTTAGGAATCCGAGATAGCATTCTGCCACATAGAAATTTCACTCACAATCGATGAAACAATCCGGGCACATCATCCATTATCTGATAATGGGCCCTGGAAATAAGGGAACTTCCGATAAAGTAATGCAACTCAACCAGTTAAAACAGCCAGTACAAACTAACGCTAAACAGATACTGCAAAGCATATATCGTTCAGAGCATGGTATTAACGAGCGACGTGACCTATTCTGTTTCACTGGAGTCTTGTCTATGTGGAGTAAGCCAAGTCCTACACATGAAATGATGGTGGTGGGACGCACGACCAAACCTAAATATAAAAGTCGTTAAAACCACAAATTTTTACCTAGGCTATTGCCATATTTGTGACCACTGTCTGGTGCAACTTGGCCGTCGATCTGAACAAGATGGGTCTAAGATGGTCACAGGATTCCCTTGGACTGGATTATGTTCAATAGCCTTATCGATTAACCTACTCTGGCTGTGTGCCACTTCGCAGCTTACAGCCCGCAACCATTGCGAGGGATACGTGCAACCTTCTGGACTACGGCCCTTCGGCCCCTGGCAACGACAAATAAACCTGCCCGAGGACATTACAAACACAACCGGCGCCCGTTCATTCCGTACATTCGCACATATTGGCGGTAAAAGTAGTGGCAAACGGGGGAAAAAAGGTAGTATAAGTGGTACAGAAGCCGAGAGGCAAGAGCTGATAGATAGGTCGAAGGAGCTAGGTATTGCCCAGGAAGATATCGACGATTACATTAAGAATTTCGTTGTGGTTAAGAAAAAGAATGTGAAAGCTATAGATGTAGAGAACAAATCGTCAGATGATGTCAGCAAAGAGGGGACAAAAGACAAAGTAAATGAACCGAAGGAAAAAAAGTTGCCAAAACGACTACTCAAGAAGGCCGAATTCTTACCAGAAAAGGGAGTTGAATACTCGCTAGACGAGGCTATAGACCGCATAAAACTAATTAGCGGAGTCAGGTTTGTGGAAGGAATCGATGTGGCTCTGCGCCTTCCCCTCACCAAAAAGAAGATACGTGCAACGGCGTCGCAGTATGCCCGACTTATAACAATTCCACACCAGACGCTCAAATCCAGACGAAGACGCATCGCAGTATTCGCGAAACCCGAAATTTGTGATCAGATACGGGCACTCAATGTCACAAAGGTTGCCTTCCTAGGTGGCTCAGAACTGATTGATCAGATCAAAAAGTCCAATGAGTACCCAAAGGTAGATTTTGTGCTCTCAGATTTAGCAACCTTCCACAACCTCTCAGTTATCGGAAGACTGCTGGGGCGTAAGGGATTGATGCCATCGCTTATCTCTGGTACATGTATCCAACACACTCCAGATTTGCTGGAGAAAATAGAGCTAGTGGAGAACCAAAACACGTTCATCTTGAGGGCAGACAGAGCTGGTGACATCAAATGCAACTTTGCGGATGTTACCATGCCCAAGGAGCAAATTCGTGAAAATCTGTTTGAAATAGTGAAGTACCTGCGATCGAATAAGCCCCTTTTCGCAACCGCGCAGCTTTTTTCTGCCGCATACATTTCATCAAGCATGGGCCCATCCTTCAAAATTAACCTTAAAGATATTGGATGCCGTACACGTGTCAAAAAGAAGAAGTGGTACTAGAGTGAACTATACAAAGTTGTGGATCTATAGTAATTCATTTCTAACACTTGTCTAGTCGGTTGCAACCGTATTGGAATAGGGCCGTTTTTCGACCAGGGCATAGCCAACACAATATATATTGAGTTAGGGCTCGGCGTTTCTTAACACAATGGCATCGCAAAACTACAACATGAACGACGAAGCCGTCGAAACCATCCCGCTGGTTCAGCGTATGGGAGTTGATCGGATTTCCATCGACTACGCCCCCACGCTGATCCCATGGATTACAAAGGGAAAATACGAAAAGAGGCTGCGGCCGCCACTGCACAGGGACACTCCACTGGATTTCAACACTGTGATGCCAACCTTTTGCTACTCAAGCTTCACTAATCGCTACAATGGAGTATGCAGCAACCTGGCTCACGCGTCCTTCAACCGCAACAAGTTCCCAATCATCAGTTTACGATGGTTCCCTAATGGAAAGACACTGTTGGCAGGGAGCCAAGGAGGGAAACTCATCATGTGGAACGGACTGACATTCCAGTTTGACGACATCAAACGGTACCCAGTAAGTGGTGGGAGTGTCACCGCACTAGAATGGGCACCGGACGGCGACTTCCTCGTTTCAGGAGATGAGTACGGGAAACTCGCACTACTCTCTCCAGCTCTGAGCCTGCTGGATAATACACTCTTGGATGGGCTCAGCAAACCCGTGCTAGACATTTCGATGTCACATAGTGGGTCAAAGGTATGTGCTTGTGCGGACACATACTCGCCACACATATGGGATGTGAATAAACGGGTTATGGAAGGCGTCTTAAGTGGAGAACACGTGGACTCTGCCAGCGTCTCGTGTATGCAGTGGCATCCATCCAAGGCACTAATCGTGACAGGCAGTAAGATCAATGTAGTGTCGCTATGGGATCCAAACACGCGCGAACAAGTGTCAACCGTGCACGCACATAAATCGGCTATTTGTAAGGTTGCGTGGAATCCCGAAGGATACTCTTTCTTGAGCGCAGGTGTAGACGGCCTTGTGAAGTTGTGGGATATTCGTATGATGAAACAATTACTAGTTTACAAGATCACCCAACCAACATTGCAACCAACGCCGTACATCGGGGTCGGACAACCGTTGCCGCCACCACCACCAAATAAAATGATCACCATACCAACCACTGTCGGCTGGAACCCGGTTCAGCGTAACGTCTTTGCGGTATGCGATAACAAGTCGCGCCTCTTCTTCTTCTCGACTGACTCGCCCGATCCACTGGCGGAAATTAACGTTAATGTGACTGACGACCGTGAAACCACCACTCTGGCTATGGACTGGCACCCTATGGGACACTTACTTGCGACGTGCTCAGACGACCGTGTGGTGAGATTCTGGAGCCGTAGCAACCCCGGCGGCATAAACCTGCAACAGCCTAGTGTTAAATCGTTCGCAGACTCCGAATTTGTGCGGGCTTTCCCCTTAACGCGCTACCAGTTCCAACAGAAATTTGACATCTCCAATCTGCCATGTGTCAACAAGGAAAGCGGTTAGGTATCTGAAATATGGGCAGAGGGCTGTTTCTAAAGCTTTGGGGGCGCTATGAGATAGGAGCGCGGCACCGTTCGTGCAGCGCAAGCCTCTGATTTGTTGCTCCCAGGATGACAAAGAACTCTCACAAAAATCGCCGATGCGGAAACTGGAGCTAATATCTACTGGCATGGCTCCAGCTGTGATGCGCCCTGTATCTGTGATCGCTATGTTCACTGTGTCGCGGGCAATGTGTCCTTCCAACCATGCCGGCCGCTGTACGCTGGAGGGCACCGCGGTATCCACTGAGATATTCACCGGGAATCATGGTACACGAATAACACATAACCCGTTTAGAGTATAATGTAGTGTGCTGTATGTACTATAACCCTTGTCTATCCGCCATCTGCGGCGCATACCAATCACAGAGGAATACGCATCCCTGAATGTGATGAAGCAGTGGTCGCCAGTGAAAAACTGGCATAGTGTTGGACAACTCAAATTGCTGAGAAAGGTGTGGACAGTGTCTAATGTGCAATGGCAGTCTTTCCCGGGGGACGTAAGGGCCGTCGCCCCGCTAGGCAGCCTGGTCGCCATTGTGTCCAGCAAATTGGACACAGAAACGGCAGCGGCCGGCAACGTCAAGTGCAAGTTGCGCATATGCACTGGAGGAGCCTCTACAGTCGTGACCTCGGTGTCTTGGCTAGTCCGTCTAGAGTCGTTGCTGGCCCTGCAGTGGAGTGATACAATGCTTCTCGCTGCAATTTTCTACAACACATGCGTACGCGTATTCTCAGCACATGGAGAACTCATGCACCACTACTACCTGTTCTTCTCTGAGGAGAATCCCAAGGAAATGCCCATAGACCTATCCGTGGTTACGCTCTGCACTTGGGGAGGGGGCGTCATCTACGTCAGCAAGGAGACTTCACGCTTTTATGTGCAGCGCGGCTTTGAGAAAGCAGATTGTACACACTTCTATATAGGGGATTATGCACTTCGCATCACATCAATAGGAGTTGTTCCCAACGAGGTGTGGCGGGACTGCGTAGTAATTTTGACCACAGTGGACGGGGCATCGTACATCAGCATGAGCGATTTGATGAAATGCCAAGATGAAGATACATTTCAGCGGCATATGGAAAACATAGAACTTGGGGGCGTTGAACCCTATAACGATGTTATTGTATGCAGCCACCCTGCTCCGGGAGATGCATTCACGTATTTCGCACTATGCAATGTCGAAAAGGGAACAGTAGCGTCATGCAAATACGAAAACAATGCCGTGGCATTGCTGTGGCAGGATACCTTCCAATCCTTTAGGATGGTTCATGTCGTCGGCGATGGTGTTTTAGCGCTGGAGAGGGATACGGGTATAACCTTCACATCGGGTAGGGCACAGTCTACCCACGTAGGAATCAACCCAATATGCATAAATACCGAGATAGGTGGTGGAATTCGTATATTCACTGCAAAGTCTGTGGAGTTCTACAAGATCGTCTGCAAAAACACCGAACGTGTATTTGCGCAAGAAACTTGTGACCCAGCAGCCGTTCTCGTGAAAACATATGAAATGTTCAATGATGGTGACGTCAAAGCGTCGGAAACCGTGCGAATGATACGTGATGATGTAATGGAAGCGGTGGATACCTGCATTCAAGCCGCTGAGGCATCATGGGAGACGGACACTGCTACGATGCTGCTGAACACGGCGCTATTTGGGCGATCAATGAGCTCCATATATTCAGGTCCTGGCAGCTGTATTACAAATACAGATGCGGTTGTGAATATCACGCAAGATGATATGCGCAACGGTGGAAATGTAACACTGCCGCTGAACAGAGAACCTTCGGCAGGGGATACGCAGGAGCTCGATCCATATCTCGCACGCATGGGAACGACACAAGGAAGAGCTGAAGCCTTCACATGTGATAGGTACTGTAGAGCTATAGCCATGGTTAGAGTTGCCAATTGCATCAGAGAGCCGCCATGTGACATTCGAACAAACACGTCGCAACTTATCGCATTGGGGCCACGTGCTCTGGTCGTTATACTAGCCGCAATTAAATGTCACCTGATGGCAATTCGGATAGCGGATTTCCTAGGAGTAGATAAAAGGGACATTCTTCTCCACTGGGTTCGAACACGTATTAAACTCGGTGGCTATATCACCGACGGTGAACTCGTAGAGGTCATAACAAAATCACTGGAAGGTTACGCCGGGGTTGTATTGCCGTATTCCGATATAGCTGAGGTAGCGATTATGGAGAAACGTAAAACTCTTGCGCTGGCGCTTTTGGAAAAGGAACGAAGCTTGGTTAAACGCTTCCGCGTTCTATGCAAGTGGCAGGAACTGACAAAGGCTGCAGCGATCGCTGCAGACGCATGTAACCCTTTGTACGCCGCGTACGTTATACTAGAGGCGCAAAATGAAACAAACATCGAAACTATAATCGACATCGCAAATACCAACGCCTTCGTCCGAGACTTGTTCATCAAGCAGTGCCTTATTGCTGGAGATACAAAGGTATTACAGATATTTTATGAGCGTACAAACGACATAATGAGCGCGGGAGTCAACTCTGTACAGCAAGCGCTGGAGTTTATTGATAAAACAGCCTCGGAAGCTGTGGAACATACAACAGTGTCATCCATGCATCAGCTCATTTCACGCCTCTCGCTCAAACAGGATACACAGTCTGAAGATTGCATGACATGGCTAAAATTCTCATCGGGATTTTTTGGGTCCATAGTTACCTCAAAAGGAACCTACAAGCCAGCAGTGGTGGAAAGCGCAACATTGTGGAAGGAAGGTATATCCCAGCAAATTGAACTAATAAATGCGCAAACTGCCTTGGAAAATTCAGCAAATCTTAAGGAAGTTGGACTTGTAGGAAAGAGCCTCATGCATACCATCTTCATACTATACAGATATGATATGGCCAAACAGGCGGAAACCCTTGCAACCAAGTTCAAGGTCCCATTCAACCAGCTTTGGCGATGCCGCCTTGCAGCATCGTACGAGGTACATAACATTAACGACTTGTTACAAATGGCTATGGATAAAGAAGCACATGCTCAACAGTCCCAATTTAAAAACGGAAAAGGGCCTGTCGACATCGTGATAGACGCCCTTCTTTCCTTGGGAGCCACCAGTGCAGTGGAAAGCGTGGTGGCGACACTGAAACCACCACACCAGCAGCAGTGGAGGAACAAGCTGAATAAGCAATCTCAACCATCCGACAACTCAGACGGAGCGTTTTCCTTGCTGTCAAAGATATCTCAGCATCTATGGCAATAACTGGCCCATTTATAAAAGCAATGCTACGTAAGTGCTTAACATGGATCATAAAATAGTAAACATACGTCAGCAGATGATAGACGATGTAATACTTTCACTGGGTTAGTGAATGGCCCAAACCAGCAATCCACATTAGTGGCATAAGCTATGCAAATGCCCGTGGCCTCTACTACACCATCTAGATCCGTTTAAATCTTTTGGTGCGCATATTGCCACAGGGAAGTTGACCTGTCACGGTTTAACAGGCATTGACGGAATATAACAATATGAGTGACAGCGCAATTTGTACAATTGAAAGCTTGTAGGGAACCACAAAGTGTATGTCTGGCAATAATATTAACAGTGTTGTAAACCAAATGTGCATAGCCTTCATGATATTAATCTTCCCCGCGTATCAACTTCTCGATTTGCTCCCCAGTGAGAGTCTCCTTTTCGAGAAGCTGCTCCGCGATCTTCTCAAGCTGTGCACGATGTTTGCGGATGATGGAGGATGCCTTGTAGTTTGCCTCGTTAACCAGCTGCTCGACCTCCTTCTCCACCACCTGGGCAGTATCATGCGACAGCTTCCGGACCCCATGAGGTGTCTGTATGCCTCCGATTCTGCGGAAGTTGACAGGGCCGAGCTTCTTGCTCATGCCCCATTCGGTCACCATGCGGTAGGCCAGCTCTGAAGCCGCGGATATGTCACTAGACGCGCCGGAGGTAACGTTCTCCCTACCGAACACCAGCTCCTCAGCAATGCGGCCTCCCATACATACCGCCAAGCGCGCCTTCATCTGTGCCAACTTGTAGCTCATGCGGTCGTCCTCAGGTAGCTGCTCCACAAAGCCTAATGCCGAGCCGCGGTGGACAATTGTGGCCTTGTGTATTGGGTCCGCATGAGGGTAAAGATGATAGGCGACCAAAGCATGACCAGCCTCGTGATAGGCCGTCATCTTGCGTTCTAACTCGGGTTGTGAGCGCTTCCGTACGGATCCCATACCGACCTTATCACGAGCTTCCTGTAAATCGGCAAAGGTAACCAAGGTGCGACCGTGCTTCACGCAATTAAGCGCAGCTTCGTTCACAAGGTTCTTCAAATCAGCACCGGAGTAACCAGGAGTGAGCTTGGCCAAATCACGAACGTTTACGTCGTCGTGATCGTACTTGATGGAGGAAAGGTATCGCTGCAGTATCGCCTCTCTTCCATCCAGAGTAGGCAACGGAATGTGTACTACACGATCAAACCTCCCGGGTCTGAGCAGCGCTTTATCAAGCGCTTCCAGTCGGTTCGTGGCAGCAAGGAGAGTAATGCCGGTGGAAACATTAAAACCGTCCAACTCAACCAATAACTGGTTGAGAGTCTGATCGTGCTCACGGTTTTGGTTGCTGGTCACTCCTGAAGCTCTTTTCGTACCTATGGCATCGATCTCATCGATGAAAACGATGCAAGGCGCCTGCTTGCGCGCCTTCGCGAAGAGATCCCTCACCCGCTGTGCTCCCTGACCAACGAATATCTCGACAAATTCAGGGCCACTGGTGTATATGAAGGATATGTTGGCTTCTGAAAACGCATTGATGTCTAAAGGGATGGAATAGGCTTACCCGTAGCGACAGCCTTGGCCAACATTGTCTTCCCCGTACCTGGAGGACCCACAAGGAGGACACCCTTGGGGATCTTAGCACCTATGTCCTGGTACACCTTGGGGTGCTTGATGAACTTCACAACTTCAGTTAGTTCTTCCTTAGCTTCATCAATTCCCAGAATGTCCTTGAAAAAGACACGCTCCAACATCACAGGAGGGCGTGTAGGTGGAGCCGACGGAGGCGGCGATGACCTTGCATCCTTAGGATGTTGACGTTCGACCGGTGTCATATGGCCGAAATCACTGCGACGAGATGCAAAGAAACTTCCAATGGCGGACAGGATTATAGCCGTCAGTATGACACCAACCACGACCCCCACCACCTGTAAAAGTAACCACTTGCTAAATGATAATAACGCTAAAAACGACTTGTAAGACCATAACAGCGATCGTTCCAGGAATGACGTTGATGATGTAAGCGGGCCGGAGATCTCGGGACCTTGGTATATGCTCGAAGATGTCGACCACTCGTTGTGAGGTGTATCCGATGGAATCGCCTTGGATATCGTATTACGAAACAGTTGCCACTTGCTAGCAAGATTACTACTCATGTTAGCAGCAAAACTTGAGGTGCTTTGAGGCTCATTATAAGGAGAAGGAGCTCTCCCTTCGCTGGCTCCAAGGAGAGTGGCAAAACCGTACGGCGCCTTGTTCAACGGGTTGCTCCCGATAAATGGACGAGTCATAGAAGCATCATGATCAGAGTCCTCGAAGACGCCATCGTCCTCGTCGAAGTTGCGATCAGCATAGTGAGAAGCTGCCATTGTGCGCTTGCGCATACCCAGCCCATCCATACTATATTTCACAGCGCCGTTGTATGACGGCACAAACTTCCATAGATTAAAATGACAACATCAATATAAAGCTTTCTAGTATTTAGGCTGTTCTGGTCACTCTCTAAATTCTCACGCCAGGACACCACATCACCTCGACACTTGACGTTGCATATCATATAGTAATGCAATTTGCAGATTCCTCGAATTTCTATTATCATTGGATACTACACCAATCGGTTTCGCATCTAAAGACGCATATAACGGCCTCCCATCGTCTAGCTATGGCCTATGCAATAATGACAATGTTTACTGACTTTTTGATGCGAATACTCCCGAGTCAGTGGCCCTATAATTTTAAACACATGTATGACTAAGGAATCCAATCTGTCTACGGTGTTGTCATTCCTAGTATCATGTCCGCCGGTTGACGATGCCAAGAACGCTCATTAAAAGGTTACAAGGGCTGTCTAATGTGGCGAATAGGCTCTACAGTAGTGGATTTCACTTGCAACTATTAGGGCGGCTTTGTTATATGATCGCTTATGTCATTTCATACCCGCACCCTGGCCATGCACAGACCCAAGCGCATATTCTCTATCGTGACACAACCCATACTTCTAGTCTCATATAGTTTGTAAACGAATTATATAAAACCTTTGGAGTCTGATATGTGTATTTGCCGCCACGATGGCGCTATCGCGAACGTGCGATCGTTTGTCGCTAAGGCGAAATGTTGCCAGACTCCTCCTAGACGTGCAATACCGACCGTTTGCATCAGTAACAAGGCGTGATGCTCGAGAAATGGTGCGCTTTAATCCCGTGTCTAAGCGAATTGGGCTGGTAGGACGAACCAGCCGAATCGTCTTCCACCGTAGCTTTAGCAGCCAGAGCCCCGCTGATGTTATTGACGGCGCAAGTGACAAAGTTATTAAGAGCACACACGCCTTTCTCGAGGACGCAACCCCAGAGAAACTACTAGAGCTCACGGCAACATATTGGAGGCGTCTGAGATGTGCGAAGCCACTACTCCTAACCTGCAACATCGACAAGGCCGTTGAAATGCGCTGCGCGGACGCCATACTCGCCACGGGCGCTACATGTCACGCCACCACCGATATAAACGCCTTGCTTGATAAGCTTACGCTTAACAAGGAATCACAAGGTAGATAAGCCGCTCGCCGTGCAATGTCATAAACCATGCAGGCATCATCGGGTGCTACATTAATGTCGACTCCTTCGCAACCAAAGTGGATACATACAAGGTAATGGAAAGCTAATTTCCCATTTATAACACGCGTAGGAAGCATGTGAGTCGCTGAACAAATGTTGCAATTCAATCATGGTGGATATAAGCATGCCGCTGGACTTTCAACCAGCACACTTCACACGCATTGATGAAATGGTAACGCCTAAGAAAGACAACAACATACTCACGCAGCTTGCATTGCTGAAACCAGACGTTATACGATTCATCCATGGGACCTGGCAGTATTTCGCTGCCATTGCACCAGAGGAAATGTTCTCTCAACTTCAAGAAAACGACACGGACATGGCAAAATTGAATCGCTGCAACACAATATCGGAACGATATAACGCAGTGGTCATTGATTGTGGTATGATACGCTTTGTGAACACTAGACAGCATGCAGACATGTACCCAATCATGATGAATGCATCGGACCGTGAGGGAGTGGTATTCCCGAGGTCGCTCAGCATATTGAAGAAAATACACGGTAAGTAGGCGGAATGAGGCTATAAACAACCTTTCAGGGTTTGATTCCATGGCAGGAGGCGTCATTGCAGCTATGCTCTCGGTCTCCTCTAGCAAATCCATGCTGGCATGCATCACGTCAATTATCGGCATAGATTACAGCTCTGAAAAATGTGTGGACATCTCAGAAGGACCTGGAACTTTAGTAGGTTGTATAGCATGGCTCCTTCACCATTAAATAGGCTGTCAATTTCGTTGACAAGATACATCGCATATCGACATCTCCAGACAACCTATTAAAACACGACTCGCCAATCAAGTTCCTTAAAAGAGTAAACGTGCCCATAGATGGAGAACATGGGCCACTATGTGCAAACAGTGAATGATATTAGTAATTAATTACAACTATTGTACATCGTTCGGTAGCCGTGCACCTATATCTACCCGATGCTCCCCTAACAATCATCGGTCCAGATCCTGGAGCTGAAATGTATCGGCATGGGAGAAAATGAACTCCTTTCGCGACTGCACATCACTGCCCATCAGCAACTCCAACATCTTAGACGCACGGACGCCATCCTGCACTGAAATCCGCCGAAGAATGCGCTTCTCCGGATCCATAGTGGTGTCCCACAACTGCTGAGCCATCATCTCACCGAGACCTTTGAACCGCTGCACGGATAATCCCTTGGTGTCGTTCAGCTTACTCCCGGGGCCGTGGCCCAGGGCTTCGGGGAGCTCCTCATCGCTCCAGGCGTACGTGTACACCGACTTGCTCTGGCCGTCCCCCTTACCAGAAGCGCCTCTGCGGTTGTTGGTTATTCTGTACAGGGGAGGGCATGCAGTGTACACCCTGCCGTGCTCGTAGAGCTGGGGACAAATTCTGAACAACAGACCCAAAAGCAAGATACGTAAATGCGCACCGTCGACGTCAGCATCGGTAAGTAAAATTATCTTGCCGTATCGCAGGGGAAGAACTGGGAGTGGCGATACGATCTTATCACCATCGGGCGTCTCTGCCAACACTACCTCTTGTGTGCCAGTAGGAGCCATTGTCTCTACGTGGGTCAGAGTGTCTTGCCGCCACGTTCGCGGATTAACGGAAAGACCCAAGGCGGATATCAACAGCTTTATCTCCTCGTTCTCCATTACCTTCAGGTCGTTGCTTATCTTCTCGATGTTGAGAATCTTCCCCTTCAAAGGTAAAACCGCCTGAAACCTGCGATTACGCGCCTGCTTTGCATTGCCGGCGGCACTCTCGCCCTCAACGATAAAGATCTCAGTATTGTCCAAGTCGTTAGATGTGCAGTCAGAAAGCTTGGCAGGAAAACCAGTCGTAAGAAAGTTGGCATTCTTCTGCCTCACGAGCTCCTTTGCATGCTTCGCAGCCTCAAACGCCTTCTTGGCGGCGAGAGATTTATTGTAAATGGCCAGTAAAAGCTGGGGGTGCTTCTCAAGAATCTCAATCATCTGGTACGACACTATACGCTCAACTGCAGTCCTAGCAATCTGGTTGCCAAGCTTGGACTTGGTTTGACCGTCAAATTCTGCGCCCATAAGCTTTACAGAAATGATAGCCGTCAGGCCTTCACGAATGAACTCGCCGGAAAGCGATGGAGCCTTGGGCTTGAAATACCCACTACGCCGACAACAGTGGTTCACAGCCTTAGTTATTGCAGCCTTAAGACCGTCGATGTGGGTACCAGCTATCGTGCTGACGTTGTTAGCGAAACCTTTCAGGTGGGCTACGTACGACTCACTGGACCAGCTTAGCGATGTCTCCACTTCTACGCCATTAGATTTGCCACGAATATTGATGATGTTGGCAGCTTTGTATAGTGGAGTGCGGTCCTTGATAATGTCCTGGAGAAATTCACGGGTACCGCCCGTGTGCATGAATGTCTCCTCCCAAAATGTGCCCTGCATTACACGTTAAAGATGGCATTAAAGAAAAACATACATTGTCATTCAACTTGCGCTCGTCGATTAACTTAAGGGTGAGCATTGGGTTGACGTAAGAAAGTTCCTCCACACGCGTACGAACGGTCTCCAGGTTGAAAGCCTCTGAGCAACCCTTGCATGGCTCGTCATTTACGTGATCATGATGGATCGTGAAGACGTTGTCGTAATCGGGAAGGAACAGTATACTGGTTCCTGTGCGTTTAGGCCCTTTAGACACCGTTAATGGTTGCACGATCCTACCTTCACACAACTCGAGCGAGTACACCTTCACACCCTTATAGACCTCCGCGCGCATGAACTTGCTCAACGCATTTACCACGGAAAGACCGACGCCATGAAGACCAGAGGAATACTCGTAAGGGGAATTACACGCATCCTTCAGCTTCTTGCGCAGGCCTCTGACCTGCTTTGAGTGGAACTTTCGTGACACCTCTGTATCGTAAAATTCGTCCTGATCCTCGGCACATGACTGCGAAGTACCGTCATTAAATTTACCGCCTGCGTGAAGAACAGTGAGCACTGTCTCTAACCCGGACTTGTTGGTCTTCTCAGAAATCTCGCAAGGGATACCACGACCGTTATCCACTACCATGGCTGACCCGTCAGCCTTCAACGTCACGGTGATCTTATTACATGCACCAGCCATGTATTCATCCACTGCATTATCGAGAATCTCGAAAAGCATCTGGTGGAGGCCACTCTCCCCTGTGTTACCGATGTACATCCCCGGACGCTTGCGCACAGCATCCAGCCCTTCAAGCACCACGATATCATCAGAACTATAACGCACGTCCCTTTCAACAGGCGGCTGAGGTGCAGGCAGCTCTTCCATATCCGACATATTCGTTGGGTCCGTGTCAGAGTCGTCATCTTCAGAAAAAACTGCATTCATGCGATAGGTTGAATGGTTGGTAGGAGCGCTACTCGTCCCTTTTCCTGGCTGCCTCCATGTAGAACCACTACACAGAGTTATAAAATCATTTTTAGGAGACGCAGAAATGAAGGTGGGCCTCGGAGACACTATGGCACATGCTTTTGTCGTTGTTCTGCGATGACCGGTGCGGCGTTCTTCATCATGCAACGTAGCAGACCGTGATTCCCGACGTTGATAACTGAGACTCACAGGTACCACACTATTAAGTGTGGCTGGGACCATATACTGCGGGGCTGTGGTTGATATGCGATGGTTTAGACAGCCACTGACGGAATAGACCGGTGTTACAACAAGAAGGAATGCCGCAACTAAAAGAGGCGCAACGTTACATCTAGTACCGCCTTTATAAGACGGCAGGTCCTCATATGTCATTCCGTCAAAATAGCCTCATGATAACCAAACAGAATCGCGCTACCCGGGGCACACGCCGTGAAGCCCAGGTACAGCTAAAGGAATGTAGTTTCACAAACAGAAGACATTCACTGGGCAGAGAACCATTCGTAGGTGTGGTAAAAATACTCTGTGGAAACCCTATTTAGAACATCCAAATAATTACATAGCCATGTCTAGACCTAATTCGGACAACCAGATTCCACACTCAGAATCAGCAACACACAGTGTCTTCCAGAATATCTCACTGGCGATGATATAGACAATGTATGATAAGTGTGATTCTGAATTAGACTACCGATGTAAACCTCCGCGCTCTTAGGTAAAACGCTGATGTCGTGAAGGAGTGTATACACCACAACAACTTATAGCGGCATGCAACAAGTAGACGCACACTAGTAAAAAACGTGTCTACATCAACAATATCGCGCATCACACACAGAAATGCTGCCGTTGCATTGCCCATGATTAAAAGCGTGCCGCCCATAGGATGGTGTGTGACGGAAGCTCTGTAATTTTGTGACGTTCAAGTGCGAGCTTATGGTCATAAAACACTAAGATGATGACTATAGCCATCGTCTTCAGCGTATTGGTTCTCATTGCAACAACACCCATCGCAGTCCGCAGCGAGGATCGTGGCGACATCAACCTGCCGAATAGGTAAGTCAATAAGTTCCACATCATCCTCATGTCTATATAGGGGAAAAGCCGAGGAAACCGATGAAATGTACGTCGACAATGAGTTCAAAAAACATGTGTTGCAGTGCCTACCCGTATTTCAATGTACACTACCACTTTAATAAGACCGACTGGAACCGGGTATTGGACGACCAGCAGAGTGGGTTCATACAATTGCGTGGTCAAACCTGACGCAGAAATAATCGCATTGCGCCGAAGGGTAGCATATATGAAACGGCAGCTTAACGAAGATGTGGTAGGTTCACATCGAGTTAGCCTAACGCCTGTCCAGAAACGCACAAGTGACTTCATACAACACCAAGACGGTCTGCTGACCGACGCCAGGGCAACACTCTTCGAGCGCGCATTGTACCAAACCATCAAACCGTCCGGTATGTAACGGTAATGTCCTATTCATGAGTGCTGTAGATGCCAAGAAATTCAAGAAGCAGCCGGCAGACGTACACGACAGACTGCATATGCTGCATGGGGATTTCTATGCACCCGTTCCAAACGCCGATTTTGTGGACGTTAACGAGCCCTACTATTTCCAGATGCTGGCAGAACAACACAGCTTTTAATGTCATATAACACCATACTGTATCACATAGACACTAATCCTGGAAATAGCTGGCCCAGAACGAATCGCCCAAAAACTAAAGGGCGCGGACGATTAACGGCCTAAAATGGCCCTAATCGATAGAATTTAGGGTGGGGCAAGCGAAAGCAACGCTAAGTTATTGTATTGATAATATTATGAATGGGGGTTCATTGCGATTTACTCACGAACTGGTGTAAGTTTATACCACAATGAGGTCAATCAAATTGACCTCCTGTGGCTCATCCACAAAGGCCTGCGTCGAGGGGGAGCAAAACTCCTGGCCTAAGGGCTTGCAGTGGGAAAACGCCCTAAGGATAGTGAACACCTCACCGAAGGGCATGTCGACTGGGGTGAGACCCTTGCAGATGTACTGGCCAAAAATAGCCATGTAAGGAGCCATGTCATCTGCGCTCTGGCAGCTTTCCAAAAGGTCCAGGTGATACTGCACACCGCGCCTGCATGCATCCTGGCTCATGCGTGGCACCGGAACATCCAGCTCCATAAGCACCGACAGCTCACACAGCATGAAACGCAAAGCTTCCTTGCACAGAAAATCGCGGTGAGCTTTCTGCTCATGAGAGAGCTCAGACGTGTACTGGTTCATCAGATTGGTGAAAGGATTCTCGAGGGATATATCATCTGACGAGATGCCGTCGGCAGCCTCAAGGGTTGGAACCTCCTCGTAAGACTTATACTGGTAGAGCAAATTGCTACCTTCATCACTGCCGCAGCTGGGTGGTGCGGCGACCTCCTCTTGACCGATGATATCCTCATCAACATCCTCACATGCAGGAACGAACAACTCGTCTACCATCTCGTTACTTGCTGATTCGCCTGTCTCAGTCACGGGGAAGTCGTCGTTAGTCTCGACGGAGTACGTGGTCTCTGTAGGAACGATCGTCTCCGTGGGTAGCATACTCTCCTCGGCGACGGTGGAACTGTCGACGGGCTTCTGGGAATTGCGGAAGGCGATAGCCAGCTCCCTAGCTCCATCGAACCCATGCTTGCTGATGGAAAAAATCTTCTCGATACGCTTACACTTCTTGTAAGCCTGACCAACCCAACCCATACGACGCACAGTTGAGTTGAACCAGACACCCCTGACTTTAGGGTACAACTTGCTGCGACGAATGTACTCCTGACGCAAGTCATTGGTGAGAATTCCATTCTTCGTGAAGTTAATGTAGTCCTGCTGAAGACTGCCACTCAATGAGAGCGCAAAACTTGTCTTATCGTCAGCATCATCCTTGGCGGGCTTCGCATCCTTCCAATCGTAAACGAAGTCAGAATGGGACGACCCTATAGTCGTGTCGCACCGGGGCAGATTGGATATCTGCCTAAGGACCATACGGCTCCGTGGTTGTGCAGTAGACGTCTCATTGAACTCAAACTCCGAATCGACATCACTTGGACCAACGGACATCTGACTACCCTCATCAGTGGAAATGGACCTAGTTTCCATACGGCATAGAGGAGCGTCTACCTGTGACGTTTCCAACATAGCATCAACGTGAGGTGCCTCATCCATGTTTTTCTCGCTCTGCAACAAAGAGGGATTCGATGGGCTTTCAAAATTCACAAACTTCTTGGTAGCAGCAGCGATCATTGTGAACGGCGCATTCTGGAACGTCGTATGTTGTACGTCACGTTGGTTGTACATGTTAACCCGCTTCCGTGGGTGAAACGGTTTGAAGTCGTCGTTGGCATGCCTCTTCGGGGGAGCACCGCTCTCCTCGATGGAAGTCATTCGTGACAGCATGGTTGGGGTGGGCATGACCTCCATAGCATCCAAGTCAACATGCGACCGCCTCCCAGCCAACTGGGCTGCCAGCCATTGCTGCTGGCCCTGAATGTTAGCCAGCTCCTTCTTTCTGAGGATCATGAGCTGCTCCTCCAACTGTTCACGTGTCCAAGTGTGGAGAGGCATGGATTCATAACCCACGGTGGTAGCGAGATTGTAGTGTGGCAAGGCCGTTGTCGTGCGGTATTGGCTGATGTGGTTCAATCTCTCATCATCGTAGATCATTGTAGACGCAAGACCATTGATACCATCTCGCATCGACTTGTGGGCAGGAAGGATGAGCTTATCGGAACGCCCTTCAACCCCTCGGGATGGAAGGATATTTCTTGCCACGTAATTCTCGTGAAAGAAGTTCTGCAGGTGGATGCCGTCTGGGGCGGTGGCCATGTTACTCCTCATTCTTGACATTAGTAACAAAAAATGTAAGGATGTAAATGCAGCGAAATTTTTCAAATACTCTCCTCTGAATCGATATGTAGAACGCGTTCAGTTAACAAATCCATATAGCAAACGAAGCATACAATGCCACGTAGTACAAGAATATGATAAATAAATCAATACCAAAGCAGGCAGTGTAGCTGTTGATGTCAAACTTCCACAAGAACGACCATTCACACCAACAGTACAGCAATAAAGCGTAGTATAACCACGTCTTGTCTCGCGAATTCTCCTGTTTAAAACGTTAATCCAACGTCAGAAGGCCCACAAAACCGCTTGATCAAACACAAACCTCCAGGAAGAAAGAAGACACCTGAATAATCTGCTACAATCCTACCCATAAACTGCTTCCAGTGGGTCAATAATGCTCCTGCCTTCCGCCTGAATGTAGCAGGAATACACTCTGCAAGAGGAAAACGATGTAAGAAGCAAAAAGACACACAACCAAAATGCATGCAAATACAAAAGATATGAAGCGTCTAATCAACTTCTAGGCATAAACACATGTGCACATCCGACAACAACGTCAATATGTCGCAAGTGAACCGCGATTAAGACAAATGTGTGGAGATGTGTAACACAGTTACACAGCAATGGACAGTTGTCTAACTTTGAAGTTTTTACAAGAAGGTAGACAACTGCAAGTTTCACACAAAAAGGAAGGTGTGTGAAAGGCAAAACTGTTTATATAAAGCAACGTCGAAGGTGGGAAACGCCGTTACGGGGTAGACAAGTGTGGCTGTAGGTGCACCGATGTGCATAATTGACGTTGATTCACACAGGCCGCTGCTCGACAGCGACGGTTCACACACGCACACATCGGTGTTTTAGGCATGTTGTGGCGCCTAGATCGGCGTAAAACGGTATTTATATCCGTGTGTGCCGGGATCGTGTGATACCTGAGGTCTCTCGTACAGACACGGGGATAGACCTCTCTAGGCATCAACGCTCTCGTGTATAACGTCATTACAGCAGATCGTGTTATGGACAATGATATGCACACGGTTCTTTCGAAATGTGTAACGTTCTGTTGCCGTAATGGCCCCTGTACAAGATGCATCCCTTACAAGGAATCACCTAAACATAATCACGTCTACATGCGCATTTATAAGCTTCTAGGCACGTTTCGCCAATTAATCATTAGTGTTCCTTCGGGAAACGCCATGGAGTTGGCGTTGCTGGAGCTATTGTGTTATTATTCTCAGAATCTTTCCGCTGGAGCTTCCTCCGCCATGGAGTTAAATCAATCTGTAAAATGATGCACAAAGAAAATCAATCATACCATCTGCCGGGGTTGGTCCGGTACAATCTCAGGTTTCACGGTGCCAGCATACGCCCAGCCATGTACGTGCGGTTCCGTGGGATCTGGGCTCATGCATTTGTGGTCAGGTGTTTCCCGCAACTCATGGTGCATCTCCCAGTCGTCATCTGCGGACAGATGTACAAATTAACATATAATTCATCACACGTACCTGCAAGAAGGTTGGGTATTGGTAAACGCCACGTATATGAGCCTTCCCCTATAAGCGGGTCAGAACGCCTGTCTGGGAGATAACTGAGATCCTTCTTCTTCCCGTAGTGGACATTCTTCTTGGTGATGGCAGGGTTAACACCCAGCTCAAAGTCCTTTCCCAGCATCTTCACCTCGTCCGGAACTGCATGTTCAAGTGTCACAATTGCCTTCTTGTACATGGGACCGTTGCGATAGTACTGCGGCCTACGGCTGGCAAGGTCGCGCTTGACACGGGGCACCTTTATCAGCGTATTAACCTTTATTACCTTCGCGTCGTACACTTTACGCAGGTACTCGCGAATCTCGAACTTGGTCAGGTTAATAGGCACGCGAAGCGCAAGGCGGTTGCGCTCAAGAAAGGCACCTGAACGGTGCACGCACATGGTTTGCCATGGGAAGTAAATATTCCTGTGAAATTGTTAGCCAGTACGATTGCGCACAGCAGAATGTGCCGTGGATGGGATGAACAAATAAAAACAACGTCGTGGCCATACCTCGGTGACTTTGGCGGCGCCCAAATAATCCGACTAAGGAAGAGCATTCTGATGTAATGCCTCCAAAGACGGTAAAAATGATACAACAGAAGTTGCCGACATATATAGTAACATGTAGTGTGTTAGACAAGTGCAGGCGAGGGGATCCACAACCATACATGATTAAGCCGTACACGTAATAAACAAATTTTCAAACACGTTTTGCAAGTTAACAGTCATCTATTCTCGTATATCATGCCCACAAGGACACGAATAGCTTGTTATAAACGATGGAAAATTGATGTAGCCATACAACAAGTCACAGCTGCACCTCAACCACCTTCCAGCCATTCAGCTCGGCAACCATGCGGCGCCAGTTGAACCATTCACGCTTGCTTGACCTGCTGGATCCATCAAAATAGTTGTCTGCGATATCTGCGACGTACAATTCCTACACATGTTACAAACGCAATTACCAAACTTACCATCTTGCTGTAAGAGAGCACCGAAAACACAAAAGGCTCAAGAGTAACAGAGTCAAGCTCCACTGGGAGATTCTCCTTTCTTAGATGGGTGCAGAGTGGCGCATGATATTCATCAATGGTGCCTACGGTTTCGCCGATGTGCTCCAGCATTACCACATTGTTGACGAAGCTGCGGGCAGCAGGACTTAGGCGATCAGTTAGACTTGGGTGATGCGCAATAACGCACGTTAACCATAACTTGCAGTAGAAGAGGTCGGGAAGGCCCATTGTTGTTTCCTTTGTCGATAGAGCATCTACCACGTCACAGAGGGTCTCCAATGATACGTCAAGCGCGCCATCGCTCTTGCCCAGGCTCATAGCGTGAATGAATGCAACGGCATTGATACATGAGCCCGCTGATAACTTTAGGAAGGTTTCACGGATGCTCTCGTGCAGCAAGGCGTCGGCATATTTCGACACATTAGACACAAGAGCGGCTTCACAGGCACTCAACAGCAATATCGCCACAGATTTCGAAAGCGCCTCCACGAAGTTGGTGTGCCCATATTCAGTGTATCCAAAGGAGTGGCACGAGATCTTCAACGAACTGTCAGATCCCGAATCTGCCTTGGTTTTCTCGCCCAGCAAATCCAAAAGCGCAGAATGAAGCGTCTCAAGGTAGTTCAGCAAATGCTCAGTAGATACACCTATTCCAGCAGTTGTTGAAACATAAAACACATATGAAAGGTCAGAGATCGCAGTGAGAAACTCTTCCATGCTCATAGAAGGAGCATCGCGGCTCTTAGCTTTAGACAAATTCAGGCAGTCCAGAGCGCCAAACACATCCGCAATCTTGCTAGCGCCAAGCGATAACAAATTGGCTTTGACATGCTTAGAGTACTTGTGCCTGTCAAATACGATGTGCTCCTCTACTTCTTTACAAGTATCCACGAAATCCTTTATCGCTGGGCGCTTACCGTCGGCCTTGCTGGGTGCGTTACCTTCCGAACCAGAGCAGTCGGCCGGGCTGTTTACACCTTCATCCATCTTATCTTGATTTCCCTGAGTAGAATCTACTACTGAATAGTGCCTCGTTGGCGTATAACGGACGCCATAGGCGCGCGAAACCGAGAAGCTGCTGCTCCTAAGCAAACAGCGCTCACGAGTCCAACATCCCGCTAATTTCACGCTGTGGAGCCTTCTAACACGAGCAAACTGCGTTCCAATGTGTCCCGAAGCCTTCCTTGTGCAGGAAAGCATGACATCCATTTTATGAATATTAACTCATCCTGCCCGTTGTCTATCTATTGCGCAAAAAAACGAACCCCGTCATCCACGCACGTGGAAATGACGCACCGGAAACCTCAAACGGTCACCAAATGCTTTATGAAGCGGGTAATACAACACGTGCCACTATGCTGTGGGTATATATTGGACACATTTAATTTCATGTGAAGGCAAGTTGTTGTCCCCAAAGAGACACTAGGTAGTAACAACTCAGATCCCGACTTTCCGCAGAAACTGACTGCATTAAAATGATACTTTGCAATCAGACTAGCACTGTTGCACAAAAGTATGTGCGGGAATCGGTGAAAAGGTGTTCACGAAGTTGTACCGGCTTCCGAGATAACGGGTCTGATAGGACTGCCAATGAGAACTCGTAATCAGGTGGACCTCCACATTCTCATTAAACGTAACCGATTTCGACTTCCTGATGCGAACATCTGATTCAGTTTTCCGGACGATATTGCCCGATCCCGCTTTAGTGGTAGGAGGTGTAATAATCTTCAGCATGTGGAAATGCATACCCCCAGGATTCATGATTAGCGACGCCATGCGAAGTTTTGAAATATCCTGCTGTACACTGTACAGCCAGATAGCCGTGCGCGCGAATGTAGCCTCCAACTCGGCAAATGCATTAGCATGCTGAACTCCAAGAACAGCGAACAGGCTGCCACGCCGATAACTCAATACGATATGCGTGCCGTCCCAACTAATCACGCCGTACAAGCTCTTGTGGAGTCTCAAGGCACTCACAACGAAAATGCTTATGATCAAGTTAATGGCGACCAGCAGGCAATAAGCCAGCATTCCGATCTTCCTGGCTAACACATTTGTCACCAATACAACAAGGTCATACAAAAACCCTGCTGCGAGCGCAAATGTGCTCCTCATGATGGCCAAAACGATACGACAAGCTGCATCGCCACCGGCAGACCCTGTGGCAGCAGTGGACACTGCTAAATGCTTAGAAACCGAATAATATGGCCAACCCAATAAAACAGTATGATTTAAATGGTGCGTGTCATGGCATGTGCACTCGGACGCATTAGCTGAAATAGTTGACTAGCCTAATGAAACCGCCAGCCGAGACCCAGCGAGGAAGCCAGCCCGCCACATATCACCAGTACACAACGGCTCCGATGCCCTCAGAAAACATGAAAATTCTGTAAGGATTAGTATAGAACTATCAATCTGACGATCCCCTGTTTTTTCGCCGAAGCCGTCTCTGAGCGATCTTGCGCTATCGGATGATGTAGACATAATTACGATACCACTGAATCAACACACCTCATCCATACGCAATTTTATCTGATCTAATGCGTTCAATGGCATGCTTAAATGGATTGCTCTTGCAAGCCAAGGAAGTCTCGGTTTCAGGGACTCCACCAAACGCGCATTGGCCGTCAGCAGATGTGCTGGTAAATGGCCTCAGATGATTCAATATGTGTCTAGCCGATGTCCTATACCCGAACTTGGTGATTCTAAGGCATTGGTTACGGTGGTTAAATGTGCCATAATGTGTGTGCCTGCTCACCCTCGTGAGTCGGACAGTGACAACGGAAATGCAAGAATCACTAGTATCATCGTATATGTAGTTGTTTTGTAACATCGCGTCCGCCGTCTAGCGTGGTAATCGGAATACGCCATCGGTGTATGAGCAACGCGAAAACGCCATTTGGTGTAAAACACTCGCGTCTCCCTACACAGAGGCGATCCTTGGCATTTATACAAACATCATAGTGCAGATCGTGACCATATAGCCTCAGTAATCTTGTACAAAGCGAGATACACGTGCCGTCTGTGGGGAAGCCAGCGCTGCTATCAATGATTAATATGACAGAACAGGAACGGAATATGCCCTGAATTTATATGCAACTGCGCTTTCATATGATAACATATCAACTGTAGTAGAGTGAGTTGTGCTGTGCGCTCCAAATGGTAGACAACGTAATCCTCGACTGCGCTGTCGACCCGGCGCGAGTCTCCTTCCTTCTAGGACCAACTCACTTCTACAGACAGATATGTGGCATGTACCGTAATGCAAAGAAGAGAGTAGTGCTGGCGTGTCTATATGTAGGCAACGGGCTACGGGAGGAACAACTCATACGCGAAATTCTGGAAAACAAGAAACGGAACAGTGACCTCGTCGTCGACGTGCTTGTAGACAAAAGTCGTACCATGCGCATGGATAATTCAGGAACTACAATTACGTCACTGCGCCTGCTGAAGCCTTACCTGGCGCCGGGAAACGGAGTTGACGTCGCACTGTTTCACAACCCTCTCTACGGACGGTTGTTGAGCAAAATCATCAAATCGCCTTACTGCGAGGCTTTCGGAACCATGCATATGAAGGTATACATCGGAGATGACGAGTGTGTACTGACTGGGGCAAATGCAGGACGGGACTATTTCTGTGACAGGTACGACCGCTACATGGTAGTACAGGATCCGGTGTTCTGTGATATAATGCACACATTCGTCAAAACTTTCCAAACAGCAAGCTTCACCTTCACTGAAAGACTCACTGCTGAATGGCGTTCAGACCTAATGAACCCAATAGACGACAACATGCTGTTCCGGAAACAGCTATACGTACGTGTCCACCAAATGGTACGCATGTGCAAAGAAATCCTAAAAACGAGGTACGCACAAAGAGACTCACAAGAATTTAGCCGTATAACAAAACGGAGGTATACACAACCGGTTGCCGATAGTGCTGTACATAGCACTCTGGCCATGCAGCCAGAAGATATGCCACTGATGTCGGGGACTACTCAACTCTCAGGTAGTGAGACTTCCGGTGATGTAAAAGATCTAGATATATTACAAGAACCCAAAAGTGGCATTGTTAGTGGAATGAGGGGTACCGACTCTAGTCAGAAGCCAACTGCACAGGGATATGAAGCTGAATGTAAGACTTTAGATACCAACAAACACGGTGACGAGGCTGATACAATCGCGATAGCCGGCTCGTGTAAATCGCATGAAACAGATGCAGCTGCTTCTGTTGAGGAAAGTGACTCTAGTGATAAACGCCCAAGGCCTGAAGGCGGACAGACCGATGGAAGCCAGACAGCCACTGATTCTGAAGCCTCAAATGCACCGTGTGATACAACCAGAATGTGCACTGATGAGACACGAGAAACAGATGAATATTGTCATATCAAAATATGCATCCAAATGCCCTTCAGCGAACCGTCTTTCATGCAGGGAGAAAATCTCCTAGAGGAACGGATCATTCAGTACGTTAAGAAGGGGTACTCAATTTTCATAGCAACGGCATACCTCAACTTCACAGATAGGCTCCTGGATCTATTCAGGGAAATAGTGAAGGTGGGAAAGAAGGTGGGAAAACATAACCCTCTACAAGTGGTCACATCAAGTCCGTATGCCAACTCCTTCTACAATGATGGGACATTGAAACGAAACATCGCATTACTGTATAGTACCACAGCGACGTGGTTACTAAGTGCAGTAAAACAAGGCAATGGATACCCACAAGACATTTATATGGAGTACAACAGACCCAATCACACCTTCCATGCAAAGGGAATATGGGTACTCAAGGAACGCGTCCCATTGGACGCCTCGCGCCTGTCAGAGGAGGAATTCGACGCAACAACAAGCCTACCATGCTCAATGGTAATAGGCAGCTCAAACTATGGGAGACGCTCGTGTGAAAAAGATTTAGAGGTCATCTTCTTCGTTGAAACGAACTCACCGAAACTGAGGAAATTCATGAAACAGGAACTCTACGAAATGATCAAACATTCGGAATATGTGTCATATGAAACGCTGGCCAGGCGTGTAGGCCTGCAGCAGCGTATAGCCTCAGCCGTCTTGAAGGCATTCCTCTGAGCGCACGAATGAGCTCTAAGCAGGAATCTTCTTAACGACATGCATATTGATATGAAAAACTTGCGCCTTATCAACGTTTCCAAAGTGATAACCACTGTCGTAAAATGATTATACGTAATGCATGAATGCCAAAACTCTTGCGCAATCGGGGCGTAGACAGCGAGCTGATAGTGAAATAATGATAACATAACACGCATAAACGTGCTTAAAAACCGTTAGAAAAGTATGCAGGCGAACGGAGAGGCCGTAACATTAGATGCCCGTAGACGGCAATAGACAGCACAACGGTAAAAGGGAAGCAGATCGCACACCCACTTTCATGCGAAAATTAATACACCTCAAATGGAATTGGTGCATATGTAGCGTTAATAGATCTCGGAGAACATGGTGGACGGTACCCATCGACCACAACAACCCGGCAATCATGTCAGGATGGGTTCATTTTAGACAGATGGAGCGACTAACCAGAAAGCCTTCTAGTCTGGTTTTTAAGTGCGCAGGGCGCACCGTTATTATATAATCCAAAGGCACAAAAGCCGCCGAAAAGGCGACTACACGCCGACGGTCGAACTGACGCACGTCTTCCACCTGGCGCTAACGGGAATATACAACACCCATGCCACGGAGCAGAGGCAGCGCCCTTGTAGCTATTATAAATATCTTCAAATTGTCGGTGGCCATTAGCATAGCATTGTGCCCTCACGTTATTGCCGCCGAATGCCGTAGGTGTCTGCCAACCTTAGGTCGGAGCATCGACAGACCACACCTGTCGTTCATCACGCCAGAATTATACCCCTGCAACGTAAGGCGTCTCTTTACAGCGGCAGCAGCCGCGGAAATACCGGGAGACAAACTGTTGGAAGACATCTTCGTGCAGGAACCGCCTTCACTCGATCCTGTAGCCGAGCGCCTTTTCCTGAAATTGCCTCCTAAAGGGCAAAAACTCAATAAAGATCTCACACGCACCAAGGTGAACTGGGCTGACTGGGAAATACGCAGATTCACCTATAAATTAGGTACTGCCAACAAACAGATGCGCAGATTGGTGAAAGAGTACCAGGTTATGCGGAATACATTCACATGCTCAAAGGAAGATCTTGAAAATATCAGAAAAAACAAGAGAGAAGTGACAGTCAAGTTGCGTATTGCGTCCAGACTCAGAAGATTGTTTATGGTCTATAAAAACGGACTACTCTCGAACGTAGAGCCAAATGTGCCATACGTTCCACTGAAGTACCGCAGCGAAAATGTACCAGCAGATTTCTATGCTCTGGGAACACGTAAATATAACAACGCTAAACGGCATCGCAAGTTGAAGGCACAACGTGAGCAGGAAACCAGGGAAGAGGAAGGAGACGAATATAACGAGCAGACACCGACGGAGGACTACGAATATTACCAGCACGACGGTGACGATTCATATGGATTTAACAATCACAAGATTTCAAACTCTGTGAGCATACAAAGTAGCATAGACGCAACGGATTCCACAGGAAATTTTGAAACGCAAGCCGACCGACCGTCAGAGAAGGATATAACAAAACACAACGGAAAGGAAGGCGATATTGCTGGCGCAGTGTCCAAACACAAGCGGAGTTATAACGCTGTTGGAAATAGGAGAGCCAAACGCGCAAAAAATAGTGCGCCTGACATCGGAAAGGAGGTACTCGGAATCATTGCTCGGTCAAAGAATCAGGCTATACATAAGAAACGCTTGGTGAATAACCCTACCATAGCAAAAATACAGGCCAAGTATAGAGATAACACAAAGCCTCGTAGGAAACTGCCAAAAGGTCTATGAAATGTACCCGGGATACAAACCTACCCAGGGGGACGCACCCCACTCTAGCAGCAATGCATCGAATACGTGCAACTCAACGAATTCGGATATGCTCTCAAGGGTCTATGGAATGAACTACACAATGCCGGCGCAGGGTTCTGAAACACCGCACCACATGAATTGGCAAGTGCAAATGCAAAATATGAGATCCCAGATGTTTACACAGCCACGACCAATGGAGGTCCAAGCACCACAGCTGATTAGCAAACCAGGAGATATGTCAATATTCATACAGGATGGATCATCTCAATTAACCGTACCAGGTCAGGATCCATCCACAGCAGCACTCTCGAACGTCAACTTACAGGATGTCTATGCTAATAGTGCTCCTGGAAATGGGGTCCAGGGTCACGTGACTGCGGATGTTGCCATGAAAAATATGTATATGCCACAGCGGTGGATGCAGTTCAACATGGGATTTAATCAAACTATGCAAGGGCTCGCCAATCCGGCAGATGGTGATTCAGACATGCAACGACCTGTGGAGGGACCACTCATACAACAAGTATCAGCTGTTAGTGCTGAAGCTCAGGATGGATATATAGAAGGCATGAGGCAACAGGTTCCAAGTAATAAGCTCCCGGACACCCATGGGAAACCATGGCAGACGTTGGATACTATACCACATGCACGTGATACCTCGTCGGCAAAAGAACACACAAATACTAAAGGTATTCCACAAGACTCCCAAAACAGAGCGCTCGGGTGGGGGGATGCCTCTGTAATACAGGAACAGTATGAGAGCCTTATAGACAATATGCCCTCTGATCCAGATGCGGTGATCGCTATGGCAAAGCCCCATATACACATGGATCCAGAGTTCTTAAAGCAACTCGGAGGTGTGTACAATGAACTGGAAGATAAGGCGCTCTCAATACGTGGGAAAATTGACCAACTGCAGAAGAAACTAAGTAAGCTACATGAAAATATGGGACGCAGCATACCAAGTAAGCAAACGGAACCCGTGAAAGCATTAGACAACGTGATCTGGGAACTCATTTTAAAGGAAATGCAAGATTTTCAAGACCTAGTTAGTTATGAGCATAGAGAAAAGAGACGCAAATTCAAAGCTGTGATCGTTGCGTCACAGAAACAGGCTTCAAAGTTCGAGTCGAAAAAAATGGCACAGCAATTGGAAGCAACACGCCAGCAAAGAACAATATGTAAAAACATATCTAATGTAGTCGGATTGTACTGGAAGAAGATAGAAAAGTTTGCATGGGAACGATTGAAACGTGATCTCCAGATCACGCTAGTGCAGAAAAAACGCATGAGACTGGATAAGTTTGTAGAAGATGCTATCAAAATATCAATATCAAAAAATGACAGGTACAAACACGGTAAAAAGTCACGCAAACGACGTTCCAAAATCAGCAGTAATCATGAAAAGGCGTCCAAGAAACTGAAACGAACGAATATGTCTGAGGAGAAATTCACACTGAAATCGAAGGATAACAAAGAGAATCTGCAACATGCCGCTATCGCCAATCTAGAATCAAACAAGGGCATTAAATTGGAGACTGACTCGACACTGAAGTCAAAAGGTGATGTAACCTTCAAAGCCGAAGGTCGACGGACATTAAAGAAACAGCATGATGATACCAGCAATGGTGCAGATGCTGTAGACGAAGATGAATTTGTAGTATCCGAGGAAATGGAAAAAATGGCACGCGATGATGCACTACTTGATATGGCTATGGAACGTGAGGAGGATCAAGAAGAAAACGACGCTGACAATAAGAAACATGAACTCAATGCCCTAGAAGATGATCTGAACGTTCCTATCGAAGAAATCTTGAAAAGATATCAACAAGAGGCTGAAAAATTCAAGGAAGAGCACAGCAGTTGTGAAGAACCCGCAGAACTTGAAGAGGGAGACTACTCTATGGATGAAAACGAACTATCGGATGCTGAAGAAGATGAATCAAGTGTGCAAACCGAACAAAGTGATATTAGTCGAAAGCGTGATAGCAAAACGGATTCGAAACGCCCTGGCAGTGGATCCTCGAAAGATGGCCTAGGAGGTGAAAGCGGTTTGAAGGAAGGCGACAAGGAAGACGAAGAGGTAGAATTCACACTAAACGATGATGTCTTTAAGATGCAAGAAGATGAAGACAAGAACCTTGATGATGAAATGAGTGATGAGCACTCGGATAACGAAACCGGGAAACAGGAGCGAGTGAAGGAAATCTCTGCCCTAGAAGACGAAGCTAATATACCCATCGAGGAACTGTTGGCGCGTTATAAGGCGGATGGGGGATATGATGACGGTGATATGTCGGAAGATTCAATGCAGAGTTCGATTGAAGATAGCGCAACAAAGTCAATTAAGTCGAATGCAGACAGTGAAATGGATACAGAGACCATGCACGGAGAGTCTACATATACCGAAACCGACACTAGTGGGGCGTATGAAGATTCCTCGACGGATGACGAAGATCAGGTGCAAGTGCCATCTTTAATAAAGGCTACGTTAAGGCCTTATCAGGTTGAAGGGTTAAGGTGGCTGGCCTCACTCTATCGTCAAAAGTCAAACGGAATACTAGCAGATGAAATGGGACTAGGGAAGACTCTACAAACTATTGCTCTACTGGCTCATCTGGCATGTGAACACGGCAATTGGGGGCCACATCTCATTGTGGTGCCAACCTCCGTTTTGATCAACTGGGAAATGGAATTCAAAAAATTCTGTCCTGGATTCAACATCCTCTCATACTATGGTACTCCCGCAGAACGTGCAAAGAAACGAGTGGGGTGGAACAAGCAGTACGCATTCAACGTTTGCATCGCATCGTATGCCACCGTTGTGCAGGATGCCCATATGATGAAGCGTAAGAGCTGGGTATACATGATCCTGGACGAGGCCCAAAATATCAAGAACTTCAATTCCAAACGGTGGCAAACGTTGCTCACATTCAATACTGAGGGCAGAATATTGCTTACAGGGACGCCGCTTCAAAACTCACTCCAGGAACTCTGGTCGCTCATGCACTTCATCCTACCAGAAATATTCTCATCGCATTCGGAATTCAAGGAATGGTTTAGCGATCCACTGACAGAGTCCATTGAAAGAGAGCAGGCTTCTGCTGACGGGAGAATTAAAGATAGCCAAACGTCTGACCTTGTGAATAAGCTCCACATGGTGCTGCGACCGTACCTCTTGCGACGACTGAAAAAGGATGTTGAAAAGCAAATGCCTTCAAAGTATGAACATGTTATCAAGTGCTATTTGTCACGCAGACAACGAGTCTTATATGATGAGTTCATTTCCAGCCGCAGTGCAGTGGAGGCACTGAATAACCCCAGCTACAGAAGCATGCTGTTCGTCCTAATGCAACTCAGGAAAATCTGTAATCACCCAGATCAGTTACAATCGCGACCCGTTGAGTCGCCGTTCTATGACCCATCTTGTATGGAGGATGTGGAGATACCTATGATGTTCCTGTTGCCTGATAAACAATGCGACGCAAGGCTATATCGTCATGAAAAGCTCTATATTGCTCCAACCCATCCCGAAAGGCTCATGATAAACAATTGCAGAACTAAGAGCAAGGAAAGGCTACCTTTGCCCGTATCGTTCATCAGAAACTTCAGAGGGGGTAATGTGAACCTGGAGCGTGTGTTTCGCAAATCGGAGAACGCCTACGATCAAAATGTGATGAACCTACCCATAGTCAGCCCTTTGCTGCCAGAAAAAGGCATGCTACACGGCAACACTTCTGTAAAACGTAAAGCGATGATATCAAGCTTTCTTATGAAGGAAGGTATATCGAACAACATATGTGCTCCCTTGAATCCCTACTATGAATGTCATGATACAGTGGCCTCAGGATCGGCCGACGATAATTCGATGGTCGTAGATGATTTCACGCCTTCTTCACAAACACATGGAACATCAATATCCTCTATATCGGATGATGAAGTGGATATGGACAATATGGCTGCAGAAGTAGGTGAAAGCACTCCACAGGGCAACGGGGTGTATATACCTCGGGACATATATGGCAGTGCATGTAATACTCGCAATGACATTGTAAGGAACGACCAGGGGGAGGATCAAAAGAGTGCTGGGCCATGGGGATCTTCGGAAACCGCAGAGGAAATTGCGTCAGCTAGGCAATACCCTTATCAGGTGGATACAGGTATTGTTAACCGCCACGAACTATTGGAGGTGACAGACAGCTTCTTCTTGAACATGTTTACAATCGCCAAAAAGCCTCAAGTAACGGTGGAATCCTTACGTGCATTTGTGCAACCAACCGTAGACGATCTAGTTGAACGTAATTGGTGGATGATATCGCGCTTTGTATGTACCAACGGGATAAGAATTGACTGCAATCCTAGACGAGTGTACATGACAGGGCCTGGGGGGGTCTCGTGGAAGCACCGCCAGGAGGCTTTGCTGACCAGGGTGCGGACCAAAATATTCAGAAAGTCCTCTGTAAACTATTTCAGGAACACCAGATACAGTATAGAGCATGTGCGCGGGATTCAGAAGCTCTTATTCCCGCCGAGAAGCCTGCTTCACGACGATTGTGGAAAGTTTGTAGTGCTTGGTCGTCTGCTGCAGAAACTCAAGAACGAGGGGCATAGGTGCCTGCTGTATACGCAATTCTCAAAAATGCTGGACATTCTAGAAAATTGGATCAACTACATGGGGTTCACGTATGTCAGACTGGACGGTTCGACCAAGGTGAGTTTTCGACTTTAAAAAATATATCCGCTCGTAGGTCGATATGAGGCAACGTATAGTCACGCGATTCAATGAAAATGTGAAGATATTCCTATTCATTTCGTCCACAAGGGCCGGAGGTGTGGGACTGACGTTAACTGGAGCCGACACTGTTATCTTCTACGACACAGACTGGAACCCGGCCATGGACCGACAGGCTATGGACCGGTGCCACAGGATAGGGCAGACCAGGGAGGTGAACGTCTACAGGCTGGTCAGTGAGCACACTGTAGAGGAAAATATCTGGAGAAAGCAGCTGCAGAAGCGACGTCTTGACGACATTGTGGTCGACAAGGGGAACTTCGACAGCGAGCACCACGACTGGTTCTCAAACGTAGACACATTGATGACCATATTGAAGACGCACACCAGTGATGGGCACAGAGATGAGGAGGACATATATGGCAAGAAAGTGCTTCATGAATCGGAGGCACCAGAGCCAGTGGCACAAAGCGTGAGCCAGGGCTCCTCCAAGAAGATTATAAACATGCTGGCGGAGGCAGAGGACGAGGATGACTCGATGGCCCTGATAAACCGTACAAAGGAGACGGAATGTGTCGATCAGGACTTCCACACGGACATTAATACTGACATCGTGTCGGCCATACCCTCGCTCGTCGCATACTGCATACAGTTCATGCTCAAGTACACAACGCCCACCTTGATGGCACAGAAGGAAGAAATGGCTATCAGGATCCAGGCGGAGGAGTACGACTCAGCCGTCGAAGATGAGTCGGACTCAAGTGACAACTCAGAGCCCGGGGATGGAGAGCGCGAAAGCGAGTGACTAATCGTGCCCTCGCCCCATGCCGCGTAAATACACGCACGATCGCATGCCTATTCAAACACTTAAATAGTTTAATGTATTCGTATAAGGCTAAGTAAGGCGCATGTGTCCTACGCTACCCAGACACCAAAAACTCTCTGGGAGGCCACCACCCGTCCGACCGCGTCACGATGCATGTAACAATGAGGGCGTTAATTAAAGGGGAATCTACAAACTTGTGGGAAAAGCGTGGCGGCCACGCCCACTGCGATGTGGCCGGTAGTTGGGGCGCTATACGTGAGTCTACTCTATTATAAATCCGTGTGCCTGTGCTTAAAAAGACCATTGCCGCATGCTCTCCGTAAACGGCACGCGAGGCAATGAAGAGATCACAAAGTAAAGGCGGTTACGACTGGGGCAAACAAGCCTTTATCTGGGTCTTCCAGTACTCTGCAGCCTGTGCCGGGTTCTGGTCGTCGATTATGGCACGTGAAATTGGCACGATGACACCTTCCCCATCCTTGTTGAGCGCTGCGCGATCTGGCCAGAACAGCATAGTCAAACTAACCCGCCTCAAGCGCACCACGTAGGTCACCGCCTTGGGCTCCGATCCCAGGCATGAGAATTACGCAGTCGGGGTACTCCTTGCGAATGGCTCCCAGTGCGTCGATGCATGTGGCGCCTACCACATACCCAATTTTGGCAGTTGTCACGTTGTTCTCTGCAGCCATTTATACAGAAAATGCAGTGGACAGACACTAACCCTTGTATAGTGATTCGCATCCCTTAATCACTTCCAGGAAAACCGGCAGCTGGTTTTGCAACACTGCGCCCTGGATCTGCATAGAGGACGGATTCGAACACCTAGCCAAAACAAATAAATCGTGCACAAATTGCCCCTGACAGTCCGTAGCCATCACCTTCAATACATCAGTGCCAAGCATGGTGTTAACTGTGCAGCAGTCAGCCTTCAAAATCTCAAAGATGAACTTCTTGTAATACTCCATGGTGGATCCTATGTCTCCGAGCTTAGCGTCCAAAATACAAGGAATGTCCATATCGCGGATTATCTCACAGACGTCCATCAGAGCCTGAACCCTTTCTTAAGACCACACCGGTGGAAAAGGAGTAAAAACGTCAATATCAAAACAATTACGTGTAGGCCATAGGCTCTGGCGTCATGCAGTACAGACCAAAGAAACAATACATAATGCTAGTAATCACGCAATTGGAAACATATCGTGCTCATATTCTGCTCAAAGATTGTAAAATAGCGGTCTGTTGCCATAGAACAGATAGACCGGCGCAGACCAATGACGCTGTTACACACTAGACAACATCACCGCGCTATAATCCCGCAGTTGAGGAGGAAAACGGTGATGTTTTCAGCAAAATGGCTTAATACTGGGCATACACACCCACCTGTATTCCTTCAGCCCCGTGTGCAATGAAGAAGGCCAAATTAGGCTTCACGCAACAAATGTGCTCCGCAGTAGACTCGAGCAAAAAGGCACAATAAAGCTTCAGCTTCATGTAAATTGAACCCAACTCCGTGCTACGGAACCCTTCTGTCGGATTGGCGTTTACATAACGGTCGTGAAACACGGTATACAGCCCAGTACGAGAAAAACGATCGACACTCTCGTCACGCGGGTCGAGACCCAAACACAACGGAGCGCCTACCTTGCGGGCTCTCTCCAGAACTCTGGTGAAAAACGACATCGCACGAGAGGAAAACGTGAACTGATGCTCCAGGTTCGGATTGTGGCTGTGTTATAATGCCATCACATCCCCACCCGAAAAAGTCAGACAGTTTTAATACATGCTACATCTAGTGATCCTTAAGGCGGTCAAGCCTGTTCAAGTCTACACATAACCATCGAGTCTGCTGCGATGGGTTGAACTTCTGCATGATGATCTCGGGAGTCTTGGTCGATATGACGTAACCCCTAGACTTCCGACGGTACGAGTCGTAATCAGGACTTGTAGCGTCTAGTCCTGACAGTAACTTGTCGTACCCGTACTTCTCTAACCAAGTGTTTATCTGCTTTATCTCCTGATCCACGTTGTGGCCGGCCGGCTCACCAGAATGAACCGGCGATTCCATGTGACCTGACAGAGGCGGCTCCACACGAGGCTGAGAGTTCTTATGAACGACAAGCGTGTGCCGGGCCCTATAATCGATCACTTTACGCTCATAGCCCAGAGGGATATGGTACATACCCGTGCCAGAATCCTGCATCTCCAGCGAATATCGGAGACGGTTGCCCACTAGCACCTTGTACCCGTAAGCACTTCGGCGGTGTGACCCAAACACACCCCTAGAGGTAGCTTGACCGCTGAAAAGGTATGGAGTAAGCGGAATGTCACGCAAAGCGCGCATTAGACTCTCATCCACAGTTGGAATCTCGAGGTTAGTGAAGGTGTCATTGGTCACTGTGATCATCACTGGACGACGAGGAATATGGCCAGCGATGTGGGCATAGTCTTCTAATGTCACAGCAGGTAGCTGGGATATAAGAGTGCTATCCCCTTTGTTGCCGTTTTTGGCAAATGAGAGCTCGAGGCTTGATCTAAGGAAGCGAGCCATGACCTCCAGTTCCTCGGCACAACCCGTCATCACGTTGGCCATGAAGAAATAGTTGTCGTCATAACTACCATGTGCGCAGAAATAAGCCTGGCGTGCATTGCACCAGCGGTCAAGTATGGAAACCTCCTCAGGACTGTAGCGCTTGGGACGACCAGAGGTCTTATTTGACAGTACAATGGGCATGCGCGGTAAGTTGTGACCTGGAAACAGCAAAGAAAGCGTCTCCGGTTCGACCACATCGTCTGACTTTGATGAATCTGCCCTAACACGTGCATAATACGGAAGCACTATGAGGGGACGTTCACCACGATCGACCATCTCACGCACAACGGTGTCAATCTTAGCCAAATCCAACGGATTCACAAGTTGGCGTTTGTGGTAGCCAATGTTCTGGCCATCGAGAATGCACGTGTATCCGCGCCCTTCGCGCATATCCGCATAAATCCACGAGTAAAAGTTAGCCAGGCGAACAATCTCAGGGAAGTTGTAATCGTAAATATGCTGCAGCCAGCTACGGAACACAGACAAACGATCCTCTACAGGTAGGTCAACAAGATGGAGCTTCTCACCACAGGAAAAGCAGGCTCCATGCGAACCTGTGTAAACCTGAGAGTGCCCCACGGGGCCTTTATGGCCGTATGGATCCGCAACTGGGCCACCCCCTCTATCGGCCTCTTCCAGTTCAGATGGACTGGGGAATCCAGACTTTAAGGCAGACTGGTGATCCGAAGGCGATACATGAGTCATTTGCACAACACCGGGAACAACGCTCTCAAACACACTTGAAATCACGTACCCCAGACGTGAAGATAGGGATATGCGGTTAAATGAATTTTTATGGTAAATATCAAGCACTTCATGCATCTGCCGCTTCAGAGTAGTATACACCTCGGCTACCGTAGTAGGCGCCGTGTTCCTGGCGGTACCGTGGCCATTATACGAGCCAGTAACCTGGGCAGGCGTATCGCTATCGAAATCGACTTCATAATGTCTTCCTGCTGCATTTATATCATCCGGAGGAACAGAATGCCCCCTAAGCTCCAGTAACCGACGACGTGCCAATAGACCTAACGTCACCATCGCACGGCTGAACATCAGACCGCTCATAGGTAACCCAGCACGGTCTACCATGTGATGCAACACGCTGATCATGCCTTCACCGTCGAGATGCTCCTCAAAATAAGTTAATAGCGGTTCATAGCTACGATAACGACGGCGTTCACCTAGCAGCCACATACGTTCAATGTAACCGAGTGCCTTTTCGAAACGACCCAATTTCGCATGAATCACGGACATCGCGTCATACATCGCCTTCGTAACCGTCATACCGAAGCGGGATGCCTCGCGAGAAACGCGAGTTACACCTATGAGATCCTCCATTGTGGAAACCTTGTGCATGGCTCGGCCCATTATGCCCATGCAACGCTTGCGATACTGTAGTATCAGACGTCTGACAGCACGCGATACGCCAGGCTTTATCGATACGTACCAACGCCGACACTCGTTCTTACCGTCCGGACCTACGTCGTCAACCGTGTAGTAGAAATTCAAACATTTATCTGAAGAGGCAGATGCCACATCTACCTCGTTTTGTGCTTCTGAACTTCCATCACATGAACTTTTGTCAGCGTCATTATGGGATAAATCAGGATCGCCAATTCCATCGCCTACAACCTCATCCACAGCAGACTGCCTATGAACCTCCACGGGATTCTCAAAAAAAGGAGAAAAAAATGAACCGTACATGTTTATATAATCCATAATGGCACTCATAACTGTAGATATGCTGTCGTTTTCGCATGCAGTCACACAACGACTGAACAAGGTATCCAGGGTTGAGCACACCTTCAGACGCTCCTCCTCACTCATCCCCAGGGTAGCGAGGACATGTGAAACTGTTGTTGCTTTATTAGCGCCACTCGAGGTAAGCGAGCTTCCTTCTTGTAAGTCGCTGCTTGTAGATCCGTTTAGAGGATTTCCATCGGATACGCTGTGACATTGGAAGTATTTGTGCCTCCCGCTGCCACGGATGGAACCAAATCGGCAAACGCTAGAGGACGGGGTTAACCACAGACTCTCACCACAAAACGCCAATGAACTGCCATTGTAATAGGTATAGCCTTTAAAGTTGCACGGTATGCGCCCATGACGCACCTGTAAATGCGAAGTAGCACAATCGGACGTGCGTAAAGACCAACTGGGAACAGGGAAATACAGTAAACATCCCACAACCAGCAGAATCCGCTGGAACATGTGAAGAATGATGCCGTACATGATTGGCTGAGGCGGAAAGAAACACATCACGCGACCTCCAGAGGCCGACAAGCCTGGCATGTTGCTCGACAATTCAGCCCATCATAAGAAACACCGAAAACATGTCTAACAGGATTATGGCGTATAACATACTGATACGCTTAATATCATTCTAACGCGGAACGGTTCTTATAATGGAATCCTATACCTTGCTACGTTCACAGCCAATTGTTGGAGAGTGTTGCCAAAACCTGAAAAAGACGAAACCAGATGTTAACGCCATCTAAAATATCAGCAAATGTGGGATCAATATCCCACTCGATATGAAGGTGTCAAACTCCGTGGAGTTTTGTGACTTCCGTACCACGATCACATACACCTTCACATCGACAACGACCGCACGAGAAAGGAGCCGCAAGACGCCGACATCTAAACTTCTACTGGCAGCTTGTAAGGTATTCTGTGGATTGACATCGCCAGCGAACCAGATGTGCAGCACGAAATTAATAGACCCTAACTGAGTAGTTCCTATGAGAGCATCAAACACCCGAGGGCGCGCCACACCCTCTTATGTCTTACACAAGCACTTACAAAATAACACGTGGCATGCTTTCATATTACACCATGATATAGAACGTTAAGGTTGTACTGCGAAACGGCTCGTATGGTCCCTGGGCGGACAGCTGTAGACAGTAGGCTGTAGTACATTGCGTCGCATGGCAGCAGAACATAAAGGGTATAGTACACATTCCCTGTAAAGGTTTAATCCATTACTATACAAACTTGGGAAAGCGAGTGGCGCGATCCTATGCAATGACAGGGATCCAGTTAGATACGGACTAGGACGTCCCAAGTTCTGAAAAAGGTCAAAGAACCTAAACAGAATGGTATAAGATGGGAAACAGTGATACTTTCGTGCGCTATCATGTTGCTAATAGTGATGACCCCTATGTCTCGGCAGTCGCTGCCCATGGCGCTGTTGTCGTCACCGGAACTGCGTATGGCGACTTGTACATTACCGCAGACGGGAGAAACGAGTTTATAGACTCGTATCATGGTTCTATAATGGCGATACAGGTCAGAAAATGTATACCAAAGGAGCTCGATGGCTTTGTCTATGTCATATGTGCCACCGCACTAGGGTACATATACGTTCACCTGGTATGCGTCTCAAATGTGAAGGCATCCCGCGTGATATACAAGTTAAGGACCGGACAAGACATCATAGGAATCGCATTACATCCAAAGTTCGGCTTCAAACACCGAACAAGCGCCAATTGCACTGCCGAGAAATCTAGATCGCACGATCCCGGACAAAGTGAACCCACCAGAGTAATCCATAGTCCACAAATGGAGAGGATCACTTCTGCAGGCTCGGAACACTATGAACCGCGTGTAGACTTAACGACCACGATAAAAGGACGACGTGAAACTTATGACATGCGCCACATACTGGATTGTCGTCAGGAAACACGTTGCAAGCATGTTGGTGACATGGGGCATACCAATGCATCAATGATATTAGCGTTGTCAAGAGGTGCTATGTACATTATAATGCTCGATAAACTTAGCTTATATGGGCCAGATGATGCGTGCTCGCTCATATGCAAGTTCAGACCAACACAACGAAGAATACCCGTGCTATGGAACCGTGATATGCTTGCATGGGCAGATGACGATGGCACTCAAATCATGATGCTCAAGAAACAACTGTCAATTGCGTTCCTCCCACACGCACTCTCAATAGAACCAGAAGATACGCAGACCACCTCCGAGAGGAAATTCACACCTCTCGCTGAACTTGTTGATCTCGACGAATTCTACAACACGTCAGATGAATCAGATTTTGATGATGTATCAGCTGTAGAATCCCATGATGATACGCGTGACGATTTGTCTGAAACCCGCCAGATTGACGAAAGGACTGAAAATGTTACACATCATAAGGGAGACCAAACCACTACATTCGAGGTAAAGGAAGAAGGAATGAGGTCGTCCCGTCTGCTCCAGAAACATGAACATCCCCTTCAATATAACCCCAAGGACGAGGAAACAGGGAGCTCATTAGTGCACAGGACTACCGCAATTCCTGTTGGCGATACCGACATGCATGTGAAACCTTACGGTTGTCATCTATCAGGAGGCGTCGAAACCATGCATATTACACCGGCAAAGGCCATCTGCAATCCTTGTGAAAGTGACTGTATTGATGCATCAAGCAATCACAGTACCCAATGTGGGTCTACAGTAAGAGATAGCATCCTGGCAGATGCTTCTCTCTCGGAAGTATATGATGATGATGATGAAACACAAAAAACGTGCATTAAAAACGTCTGTAAAACGGTGAATGATGGTGCTCGCAGAAGAAAGGCTAGGATTGCCGCAATGATAAAGACACATGACACCCATACAAGCAACGTACTAAACCAACTAGGGAATCGTAGATCACTTGGAGTGTCGCTGTGCTGGTTATCACAGAGAAAATTATTGGTAGGGACAAAACACCTCATGCGAACAATTGATATAGTGCCTGCAAGGGCAGAGGACAGGGACGAAGAGTTCAACCTGAGGGTATCCAAAAAATACTTCCGGCTGCTAGAAACGAATAATGCCTGGAGTAGAATAGGAAATGACAATGTACAGCCGTTAGTTACACTGAAGGAAAAAAGGCTTGTCCGCGACGTACCGCTGAGGGCATACGTATCCTATGTGTTCAAGGCGCCAGAAAACCACCACATAATGGCCATTATGCGACACCCAGGGGATAATGTATTCTCGATAATATATGAACTAAGCAGTGTGCAACATGGATCAGGCGTTGTACATGTAAAAGGAACAGGCAATTATTCCTTTCTCAATATAAGAGGAAAGCATGAGGAAGGGGGGTCACCTGCATTTGCAGACGCTGGGAAACTATCAAAAGAGCGCAGATCACTTGCCTTTACTGTTATAGATCCATGCTATAACAATGTATATATAAACGATACTCTTGTGCATTGTATTACAACGGGTGATCAGACAAGGATGCTCAGGCAGTCTGGGTTCATGCATCTCACCTGCAGAATGATAAAGGAAGATATGGAAATCCAACGCACTCAAAACATTGTTATCAACATTTTTATCTGCAAAAGGTGTAAAAATATGCAACACACCCAGGAGGTCACCGAAAGGTCGGCACCCAAAATGGCTGATCGATCAATTGGTGTTTTCACAGTCGGCCCGAGGCAAGTGGAGAATAACGCCACAGCAGATATGAAAAACATAGACCATGACATTATACAATGTTTTATAGATCCGGAAATTTTTGAAGGTATCGTTCTGGTCAAGGGTGGAATGAAACTTGCCATAACCAAGGCGACCCTTCAGCAGTACATCAACCAGCTATGCGACCATGGAGAACACCGATATGCGTTCGAAGAAATCATTAAGCATTATAACGAGATCTCAAAAATGCCAAATGTGGAACTTTACATCCGTGACAAGTTCATAAAGGGGTTAGACTTCATGCTGGCCTCACGGTTCCTCAACGTCAAAAATGTAGCACATCTAACACTTCTATACATTAAGGCGTGTAACGAGCTCATGAATGATATCACAAAACGGAAACACATACGTGAAATCGTGCTCCAATTCGGAAAATATCGGAGACTTAACATTCTGCTCGGATACATCGTACCACTAAATATGGATAAAGGCACCGACTGCTACAAAGCTGTCTGCGATATCGTCAGGCATGCTATATGGGAGATAGTCACCTTTGATATGCCATTCGTGCTGCTGAGAATGGCAGTAACAGTAAATCACAATCCTGAGACTATACGAAAAATGCTCGTGATGCTCAAGGAATATGTATGTACAAATATGGGGACCACTGATCCACTAAAACTTGCACAGCATATGGATTGTACTTCTGGATCTAACACAAGGCCGTGCCTATCGGTGGCAGATGCTCTCGTGGATGTGAAATGTTTGGATCCAACACCATGCGGAAATACTCGCTTGGAAGACGTGGCGCAAAAATGCAGTGAACTCAATGTAGAGAATCTTACATTGGTTATCGAAGATTCAGTCGTTTACGGACTGCCGAGTGACTTTGAACTACTAGGGTTCTACTCGCCAATGGATTGTGATTTTCTGCAGACCACACGATTCATGAGATATGGACCACAGGCACGCGCAGCCGTCTTGGCCATTGGAGTACTGCTAGCCAAGACCGGCAACCTCAGGGAGGCGTTCAAATTCTTACTGTATGCCGAAACACACATGGCCATACACATAGCAAAGATACTATGCGATGTAGATACGGACGCCCATGGAGACGTTATCGCCGCGGCACTGGACCTTTATAGCATACACCATCAAAAGGCAAACGAACTATTTACGGATGTATTTGTGGCGCCAGGTGATATAAAGGAGGTGGCCCCAATACTGAGCGCTGAACCTGCCTTCCTCTTCAGCTATCTAAACACGCTATATACGGATGGAAAATTGCCAGACAAGTATATTGTACAACTGTTCCGTTTGCTGTGCTTAATGCGGCCGTTGGAGGTAGTTTCATTCCTCAAGCAGGTCAGCTATCTTATCAAAGCCGGTGGCGAGATACCCAGAGAATGCCTGAGGATCATACTGGAAACACAGAGAAGTCAACGGTCCAGACCACCAGATGGGAATCACAGCAACACTTATGTGTGGCTGCAAAAGGAAATGTATTTGGCGGAAGCTCTAGTCCGCTGGCTAGGTGCACATCAGTGGTATCAAGTGTACACTGCCATTATGTTGGCCATCCGTGTGGACATGCTGGTCCAAACAATGAAGGAGGCAGGATATCGTGCTACCGTTGACTGCATACTCGAAAGACTCTCGGCAATGATATACAGGATATTCAAAGGCCACTCGCACGACGTAATACTCCAGCGGATAGTAACGCAAATAAATGCGGATCTAACACATAAAGGAACGTATGCTGGAGGTGGGATGGCGTTATACCTGCGTTATATGCAGTATAATGATTATGCCACAATGGGACAGTATGGAATAAACGCCGTGGCAATGACCAGAGTGGCTAGGAGATTGCTTAATACGCTAAAAAGGGGCATTGTAGTGACTGTCGGTGAAAGGCTAACATCAGACGTGAGCACTAAAACTCGAGAAATAACGAATGATGGAGACAATCACAGGGGATCAGAGCACTACCCCATTGGTGTAGTGGCGGACAGCCGTATGCATAGCACAAGACGGCGGAGGGAACGAGCGATTCAGGGCAACATGAGCGCAAAGACATCTGGGGAAATTGAAACAGCCTCTGTTAGTGCTGATGGAAAGCATCAACTCAAACCCCAAAACTATTGCTCGCTTTGTAATTCGGCATCCATCAGCTGTCCATGCGACACTCACAAGGCGCTCGATATTGTCCATACCCTCTTCAACAGAATCAGGTCAACGGTAAATCATATCGACTACCCCCATGAAAAGAGGGTATTGTACTTCTTCTGCGGTCACTTGGCGCACGAATCGTGCCAAATAAGACTTATCAACGAGGCAATCGCACTGAGAGTAGAGGCGAATGCCAAACAACGTTGCGAATCTAGCTCTGGTGATAAATCAGTGGGCTCCCACAAGCTATCAAATGCAGCTCCAGGAGAAAACCACGTCAAAGATCTCGAGGTACTGACAAGGTCGTGCCTGATTTGTATACACCATATGGCAGAGATACGCAAAACACTCGTGAAGTGACGCAATCCGCCAACAGTTTTAATGCGATCTAATATTGGCGCAACCTTTAGCAACTGATCTCACTTATACACGTGATTATTCTTGTGACAATGCTGCGTGTATGCAGCGGAAGCTCATATGCGCCGGTACCAAAGCGTGGTGTCAATAAAATTGCATTTTGACCCGCTCTAATACACATACAGTGGCCAATAACGAAAAGTGGCATACATATAAACTGGATAATTAGAACCTAATTGTGTGTATTAATCATACAAGCGATGCTGCTGCGCAGTCTAGACTGACGTTGCCAGTCGCATTACGGTGTCCTAACCAGGTCAATAGATACGTCCAAGTCCTGGATAGACGCACACTCAACATCACTGCAATCTTCGGTCTCTATTGAAACAACGCGCAGATGGTACGTGACACCCTCATGCGTAATGGGGATCTTCGCGCCACGTGTCAACGTTGAGAAATGCTTAAGATGCTCCTCAAGCACTGCCTTGGGGGCATCCAGTTCGAAGAATGAATCATCCAATGGTGCAAGACGGACGAATATAGCCTCAGGGAGCTTTAGCTGCGATAAATAAACAACGTCATAGGGCCTACATATTTGTTGACATCTATAATCCACCCAACTCACTGCAGATCCAGGCTATCCATCATCCAACGTGGCAGGAAAATGAAGTTGTCCTGAGTCCTAAAATCCATAGACGCGCAGGACAAACGCTCCTTGTGCCCCTCCTCTGTAGAACAATGAATACATCAAGCAACTGGGTGCTTACCTTTGCTAAAGGTGTCGCCCACCGTGCTCGGGAGATTCACACCCTGCGGCAGCTCCTTCTTCGCCAAGTCACAACGGTGAACCTTCTGAATCACAAATTGCCATGGAACAGCCACGTTGCTGTCCGTCAGCTGAGTCAAAATGCTCTCAGGCAGCGAAACTTTGTCGCTGTTGCCCAAAAGCATAAGATTCCCATCTGCAGAGCGACAGGAACGCGAAAACGCCTCTCCAAGGTCCATAACCAGAAGAAGGCGCTCTACACGCTCCCGCTTCTGCAACTGAAGGTTGATGTCTTGCACATAAGTCTCCACCTTTACGTATTCAGAGAAAACTGAAAACAACTTACCCTGGCGCGATCAATTGCCTTGCGAATCCTATCAAACGAAAGGAAGCAACATTGCATAGGACCGCGAATAAGTGCTGGCGTATGATGCAAAGCGACGCCGCTAGAAGGAAGACGACGCGATGAGATAAAAACCGGAATTAGACAGAGGAATATCAAAAACAGCGGCCGCCATGGCGACACCGAATTAACCATTTCATACCACACGTATATAAAAACGTCTGAGGAAGTGACGCTAACACGGAGATGGGCAGCTACGTGGAAGGACGGCTAGAAAGTATGGTGCAGACATTAGACAGTGCTAACTGGTGTGTATAAGATTCGTACTGCGTATGTCCAGCTAGGGAACGCATTTATTCGATCGCCTGTGCTGTGCTGCATTCGTATTCATGCTCAAACGTGAAGGGTAACGCTGAGCAGGACCGTCTCAGGCAGCCCTAAGATGATACACAATCATATGATAGCTACACATGTAAACAACGGTGAGTCGGTCGGTTTTATTGTTTATAAATAATTGTCAACGCACAACTTGGGGTCATGAATCATAATTACACCATATGAAAGCGCACAAGACGGGTACACTCATGTGGTGCGCAGCAGGTGGAAGATTCTCACGTGCCACTTGTCTCATGTCATCGTGTCGCAGCGTATGGACGCACGAGGGTGTATAAAAGGATACAGACGTGGGGTAGCAAGAAAAAGGTTCTGTGTTGCCCCGCAAATGCCTGACGACCACTCTGACGCTGATATGGATCAGTCAACAATTACACCGTCAACGTTCTCGCAGAATCGTTGTTGTTTAAGTGGCGTGTTTAGTTCAAAAATGAAAATTGCCATCGAAGCTGAATCCTCAAAGGCCGAAAGGCGAGCAGCAATGCTGCGTGAGGTATCAATAGCTTGTGTGCTGTTTGGAGTTGTATGCACATGCTATATTGTATACCAGTATATACAAGAATTGCTAATGCGAATACCAGTTATCGGGTCTGAAAAGTTCGATTACCCCGTTTTTCTTGTGTTCACTTGCTTCGCTGTTAATCTTCTCACAACGTCGATTCTAATGGGTGGAATGCAAATCAAAATGAACAGAGACCACAAAATATCGATGTCGACGGAGCAGAGAAAGACTGTCTTCGACATGTTGGATTGGAAAATCGGGTGTCTTGGACTCCTAGCAGCGACCTCAAACGTGTTGGCAATGACGTCTTCGCTTGTAGCGATCAAATATATCGGTGTACCGACACAAATCGTAATCAAAAGTGCAAAAATGATTCCAATTCTAATCGGTGGATTCATCCTTTTCAGAAAGAAATATCCTATATATGATTACGTTGCAGTCGTAGCAATCACAATATGGATCTTCATGTTCAACTACTTCAAGCCAAACTCAAAGATGGACGGCGAGAATACGCCATTCGGATTGGCTATGTGCTTCCTCTCCCTTTTTATGGACGGTGTTACTGGACCTATCGAGGACAAAATGTTGGCACTCAAGGATCTTCATCCCTACCTCCTCCTCTTCATCCTCAACTTCTTCGGATTCCCAGTTATTATGTGCGCTGCACTCATCGTAGAGGGATTTACGCCGATAAGGATATTATTGGATAACCCACAGCTCTGGGGATACGTGGTGCTCCTATCAGCCACGGCAAGTATCGGCCAGGTCTTCATTATTCTTTGCCTCAAGCTGTACGGCAGTCTCTACACCACTCTAATCACTACCATCAGGAAAATCGTGAGCTCATTGCTCTCCATCTATATGTTCAAGCATAAGATGTCGGTAATGCAGTGGATATCCATGTCAGGGACCTTCGCTACGCTTTTTGCCAGGCAGTACGTCAAGTACAAGTTTGGTGCAAAAAAGAAGGGGCAACAGGAGGCATCAGGGCACTGAAACGGATAGAAATATCGTGAGTTGGAACATAGGGAATCTTGGCGATGGTACGGCTGTCGTCACATTAAAAGAGCAATGGCATGGGTGGTTGCTTCTCTGTATAGTAATTATAGTAGCTGTTAGACACTCATAAGGGTAACCTCATTGGTGCGAAAACCGTGTGGTCTAACCGTCAAGCATGTTATATGAAAGCTATATAACCGAGAAATCTTACGACCGCTTCGATTATGCTGCAAGTTGCTCCCCTGTCAAAATGTTCCAATACTTATTCATGACAGGCAAGAGTTAAGGTACCAGGCTAATATAAGGCAATGGAATATTTATATACCGAGATTATTAAGGTCAAGCACATTCTGACGGAACTTTGGTCTTAATACGTAAATGTCGAAGTCAACCGGATGGTGGATTACCACGCGCCTCAAGTAGGCGCGTTATTGCCGCTGAAATGTCCCCGCCAGTGGAATTTAGGACACTTAAATTCTCATCGCTGTTGGTGAAACCCATCTCCTGGAGAGTCTGCAACTGGAACGCATAACGCTCCTCAGCAGGGCGTGTATCAACGGGCATACTAAAACCCGAGAATGCACCGCCGAGCAAGGGATTTATGACGTTACTAGCACCTAAAACCTTGTCAACAACATTCATAAATTTATACATCTTGCATCAACACGTAACATGGTACTTAGATCTTTCACCAACGGCAGCACGCCCCTGGTGTGGCATGCCAACATATGAGCATCGTTGCAAAAAATATAGCAACACATGCAAACAACCACGAAATGTTCTGGCAAATAGCCATCAATAACACCAACTAGTAGATGTACCAACCTGGGGTAGCTCCCGCAGCAGGTGGAACACCTGCACCTTGACGCTGTTGCATGGTCTCGTGCAGCTGAAGACCAGATTGGAGCATATCAGGACGCATCATGCTGCGCAACATGTCGGGGTTGTTCATCATCTGGTTGAAAATTGGGTTCTGCTGCTGCGAAAATGTCAAAATTTAACCCCCGAACCCTACCATCATCGGCTGCAACAAGGGGTTGCTGCCTACAATATCCCTCAACAGCTGGGGGTTGTTGGCAATCTGCTGCATCATCTCCTGCACCATCGGGTTGTTCAGTAAAGCAGCAGCCGTCTGAGGATTTAAGTCATCCATACCCGGAATGCCGCCAAGACCGCCGAAGCCACCACCGAAACCGCCTTAACACTGTAAAAACACGCAAAGTTAACATACCCTGCATCATCTGCTGCATGGCCTCCGGAGAAAAATGAGGGCTTGGAGGAAGCCCAAAGGCGCCCAAAGGATTGGCGGCCGCAGTGGGACCAACATTCCCAGCAGGAGGGGTAACTTGGGAGGCAGGCGCCTCTGTACGACGTGAACTCACGCGAAACTTATGACTTACGTGGGGCAGCGGGTGTGGTAGCTGCAGCTGCAGGCCTCGCTCCACTCCGGACCAGGTGAACAGTGTTGCCATCCTCGACCTTCAGCGATTCCAAAGTCTCATCATCCTTCACAATGCGGCCTACACGATGCTATGGTGCTAATCTTAGTACAAACCCTTGAAAATCAAACGCTGCTTTTCCGCGCCTACACCGGCTTTCTCGACACACTTCTCCTTCAATTCCAGAACTGTAATCGACGTCTCAACCTCAACCACAAAGGTCTCGCCGCCACTAATTTTTATAGTCACCTTAATGGCCATCGTGAAAAGCGAGATTCAAAAGCTAAGACGTAACTTTGGGAACGAAGCTAATCGCAAATCTGTAATGTCGTACAGAACGCACTCTGAGACCTGTAATGTCAAGTTCACTCCGCCAAATAATTACCCTGTGGTGATAACTTGGTATCCCACAATGTTGTTTTGATGCCTATCAAAAATACACCACTTTAGTAATCTATCAATGGGGAACACAGCCAAGAGAAAACACATGTACAGGTGGTACTATATCAGGCAATGTTGTCAACAAATGAAATATATCCTGTGCTATAGGATTGGGTTTAGTCTGGTGCAGATCTAGAATGGCATTTTGTCGACAAACACCGCAGAGCCCATGAGTCTGCAGTGGAATCACCAATGGCGCGAGTCGCAGTAGGTAAGCCTTTCTAGGAACCAAGCATGGCAGAGTACAACTTCTGCTCATCCTTACGCGACGTTTGGCGCTGGGAAATGTTATAATGCTTTCGCCCAGGCTTACCAGCTTCCCTAAAACACATAACTGCTCGCGGGCAGTGGCACATTCACTGTCGATCTCCAGTGCCGTATTGAAATCCTGAACATGCTGTGGAGGTGTAGGCGCACACTAACACGTTCTGCGTCACTGTATGCACACAGTGATAGGTGGCACAGGCCACGGCGCACTAAGGCCTTTACGTTGAGCTCATCAGACGAAAGCACCTACAGGACAGTGTTGTATACACAGTGCACTCAAATTACCCTATTACAGTGAATTATCGATTGGCGATACTCCCCGAGACGGAAACGAGCCAGTGCGAGGTTCATATTGGTAGACTGCTCCAGTTCGCGAAACTTTGCCGTCCACTCATCGTCCTCGGGGAAGGTGTAATCCAGATGGATTAAAATCTGCATAAGATAAGTCAAAGGGGCGGAAGCCGTACCTTCTCGTATAATCCACAAGCAACAGCGTACTGCTCGGCTGCAAACGCGGCCTTCGCCTCCTCTCGAAAGCTAAACACAGGTTACAACATCTGGACTACACATACATCATGCAGGCGCGGTACTTCTCCGAAGTGCTGCGCTCAAACAACTCTCTCTCCTGTTGAACGTTAATCTTGAGGCGGAACACCTAACCTTGGAACGGTCGTGGTAGCGACCGCAGGAGGAGTGCTCCTCGGGGCCGCCATGTTCATGAGAGTGCTGCAAACGCGTCTACGGAGATACACATTAAGTATACCTCATCGGAGCATCCAGCCCCGCAGCCTTTGCTCGCGTTGCCTTCAATCGGGGATTCTCGCAAAAGCCGATCCGCGAAGTCACGCGCTCTAGCAGATGTATGTATGAGGTGTGACATTATTATGTGCAAAATATTAGGACGGCATTGTTATGGTGAAGTGGCGCCATTTATACGAATTATAACAATTGTATAGACAATCACAACGTCGCAACGGCAACCTCACTGGTACACATTCCTCGGAATGGGAGCGGCCAACACGCCAACGTTACGCCCAGTCGTGGCTGCAGTGTGGTGAACTGTGTCTACGATCATGTCCACCATATCTGCGTTCGGCTTCGTTATGGCGGTTGAATGCGGTACTCGGGATGTTATCTCATTGGCCGGCTTGTCAGCAGGGCAGCTTAAATATGAAGTATATGCAGCACGGGGTGAACGGCCGAGCCGTTTGCGCTTAAGTGACATCTCCGCGTTCCTCTTCAACTTAAAGCGTTCTGCCTCAGAAATGCCAGTTGCGCTGCAAATCCTATCAAGCGCTCTCTTGTACTCAACCGCCGCATAGTAAGCCTCCTCTACGCCGCCAAACACGTAAGGGGTGAAGGTTTTCGTGTGGCGCGTACCGAGCTCGTCAAGGAAGGTTGTCCTCCAACGGGAAATACTAGTAACCCAAAAGACGTCTACAGCAAACATGAAAACATAAACAAAAGCATAACCTACCACTGTACCACGGCTTTAAAGACTCCGCCATCTCAAGGGGAGATAACACGACGTCGAACAGCCGCCTACGACGTATCACATGTGATGGGGACATCGCAACATATGGCGAATCATCGTCAGTTATCTCGTCATCCACGTAATATACACCATCCTTGTCACCATTAGATTTGACATAGGAGGATTTCTGAGGGCTCAATGGTACAGATCGTGAACCGTATTTTTTGGTACTGGATGATACCCCCTCAGAGGACATCCCAAAAGGGGCATTCAAATGCAGATCACCGCGTATCGCTTCTGAACGCACTGACAGATAAGAACCTCCCTTATCGCCAAACATGCTGTAATCAGCGGCGGATTTGGACGCATGAAGCTGTGGACTAACTGGAGTCGTGTAGTCCGTAGTCACACGCTTCATGGAGTCTGTGTAGTCATAATTCGCATCTTTAGTTGCAGTGTTTGCCACAGGCGGTTTACCAGACTGCCATATAGCCACATTACCATCCAATATGGAGACAACACGACTGTTCTTTCCTACATGGTTCAGACGAAGGTCCTTGCCACCATTCCACGAGGGTTTGGCGCTCTTCCTTACGCGAAGAGGGTTGTTTAGACGGAGAGACCCATCAGCACGGGCCTTCCGATAATGCTCAGAATGAGAGTCTGGAACTAACAACCCATTGCCCAAATTAGATGATGACAACGGAGTTTTGGCATGCGGAAGCGACCGACTATTATTGCGTGAGATATTACAAACTCCCGGAAATTCGATGCCAGCTGGGACCTCGCTATCACCAGAAACAAATGTAGAAACAGGGGCCCTAACAACATCGGGAGTGGCACTATTCTCACCACTGGAACTCTGTCCGGATGACACCGAAGGTACGGCTTCCGAAGGACATCTGACACTCCGATTCCCAGAGGGATCATCGGTCACATCGGAAGATATATCAGCCAATGGGAATATGCCAGTATATTCCGATACGAAGTCGTCAAAACTGACGCTGCGTAGGGGAACCGCAGAATCTGCATTGCCATAAAGATTCGTATAAGTGGTTGCAACACACGGAAATGAAGTCCGTAGATCATCCGCTGATACATAATCATACGACACCTCCTGATCACATCCACTGAAACATCCCTTACTAGCCGAAAGGCGAGGCGGAAGACAGAGATGGTGACTCAAGCACCTGCAGCTTGCAAGTGTTTCGGCGTCAAACGAATACGAATTGTACGTATATTCCCCGTCATCAAATGTCGAGGGTAGATATTCTGTGACGTCTACCCCTTCAGCGCATATTTCCGTGAAGTCGGAAGGTGTCAACTTGGTCGTGTCTGGAATCCGTACGCAACCACTGTCACACGTTTTACAATTGCAAAGACCATCGCTTTGCAAATGGCATATTATAATGCGACCCAAAGTACACAAAGCGGATAACCAGGCATTCAAAGGGTCAGGGTATGAAGCACTGAAGAAGAGAGGGACGCCATTAGGGCAAAATTCAGAGGGGATAATCACGCGCCACCGGCGCTCATCCCTCTCATATGATAACCCACTAATTACCGGTAAACGGTCGATAAGCTTCTCCAAAACCTTCTGGGCATTTCCGAAAGTATCCGACATGGTGCTCTACACATAGAACACACGATGTGTAAACAGAAAAAACAACGCATAGACAAACATCAAAGTCAAATTAAATTAAATTTTAGCTCAAATGTCGAAGCAGTAGAAATACAATGTGTAACAAATCTATACAAGTAAGCGGTGACGACATCACAGAAAACATGGAAGGATTTAGTTTAAGTACTGATCTAGCTTCTGTATAAAATTGAAATATTAAAGACCATATCGTTCAAGTGAAGTCTTCTTAAATGTTGTAAATGGAATATCCAACGATAGTTTAAGCAGATGGATACTTACATCAAGTGACAACATCATTGTCGCAGCATACGCATCTTCATTATTAAGCGTATTAAACATGTCATGTGTCACATATGTCCCAAATATTCCCTTAATATTCGATCGATGTGCATGAAAATGCTGGAAGTCGGCGTTATCCGTATTGGAGCACCCTAACGTGGGCGATGTCGTCTCACCAGTGATTCAAAAGTTTACCAGGGAATCTAATCATCTGCATGCAGCATCATATGCTGTTCATCTGCGCCTGTTGGATGAAACTGGACTACTTGATCCCTAGACATCGTTCGCAATCATAATTTTGCCGTGCTACATGTATATTAGGGTGCAGAATTGATTCAATATCATTTCTAATATAATGGCGGTACCAAGAATTTTATAGTGTATCATTCGGTAGTGTTCAATGCTAACATACAGCGAAATTTATTTTAGCTGTTCAAGGCTCCATAAAAATTTGGTACAAATAAAATTCACAAAGAACACAATATATCACAACGTTAGAATTAACAATCAGGCCACTGTGAATATGTGACTATATGTGTGGTACAGTTCTATAAATTAACGCTAAAGCATTTACCCTTCCAAATAGTATAGATGTAAATGGGCCTATCGTTACATGACAAAAAATATCATCCATTTAAAATAATAAACCTCAGGTGAAGACGAATAGCTTGTATATTTAAACTTCTTTTAACGTAGCACAGCTCATTCAATAGGTGCAGTGATTTAAAAATAGTGTAAGTATTGTTGCCATAGATATTTGGTACATTAACCAAACACCCGCTTAACAACTACTCTATTGTAATGGCTGGGCAATATGGACACTACAACTAGACAAAATTGAACTTTAAATGTTTCTAGGCAGAGCCTACTCGACTCATATGAGAAACCAAGTTAAGTCTTGCACGTGGCATAGCATCATGTGGCAGTTCTTTTCCAACTGGTAAGTCTATGGTAGTCTGTGTTGATATAGGGATACCAGACATGTCATATATCCGGTATGAAAATAATAAGGAGCTTTAATGGTACTCGTATGACCTGCTAGACCATAGGTCAGAGAAACACAACTTGGTTGCTACATGCGGTGCTAACTAGGCCACTGCATTAATATTGTGAATAAGTCCGGTTCTGCCATGACAATCACATTTATGTGGTATAATATGTGCCATAGATGACATCATCAACCCTAAAGCAACCATTCTGAATACTACTTCGTATTACATCTACAACTTAACATAGGCGTTTCAGTGTTAACGGTGTGGCGTTTTAAACGGAAGTTCGATGCTAGATGCAGGGTAATGGCCACATGGTGGCATGGGATGGCATTTAAATGGTAGAATGAGACTACAGAATTTTCCATCAGAAATGTATATAGGACATCCAGTTACCACATGTGAACCGCCATCATAAAACATCAATGCACGTCACAATCAGCATGCTCTGTAAGAATCCATTATATACCATGGTTTCGAATTTACATTTATGCTGCATTTTGATGTTGTTATCCATTCAACCAACCGGGGCTTGGTCACTCCAGGGGGTCAAAATTATCCATATGGAACACCTGAGGGGACCCAGGTCACAGGTCTCTAATAAACTAACCAAGTGCTACTCATGGGCTAAGCCTACATAAACCCTGTTCAAATGCATGGATTAGTGCCACTTTCCCAGCTGGCCTGGTGGAGGCCTCTGGCTGCCAGAGGTGGAAGTCTCCATACAGGCCAATACAAGACCACTACAGAGTCTCACAAGTAACAAAATATCACTAATATATTATGATATACACCACTAAAACATATGGGTAAACTACTCCAAGGGTGGTTCAAGGCCATAATATCAAGTTGATGCTGAGGATTATCCTTAGATAACCTGGTAACTTTGACATAGATGCCAGTAACATTGCTGGCCTAATGCTCACATAGTAACATACAAGGCTCCAATACAGAGTCAAGCCATTTGAACTCTTTGTTTTGGCTAACGATGCTAGGTATGTTCTGCAACCATAACGTGAGTGAGATCGCCAGTAAGGTAACACCTGGACTAGACAAGGATGTTGGGAATACTCTGGAGACCCTGAAGGAAAATAGCAGAGCATAAGAATGCTAGAAATATATCCACTAATCACAAGTCTTCCATGAAATCCATAGGCATTCTACATTATTAGACATGATATTTTCAACGTAGACAGCAGTATTCGTTATAAGAAAGTAGTTAAGGAGGCTATTACGTGTACTGATAAGATGGATTACAAGTAATAGTAACGATTGAAAATTTTGTTTATAAAAATTCATTTTAATATATAATCATTGAAGTAAAACCAAAGGAGAGTAGACGTAACATGGAATGTCGGCATTCCAAGCATGCTGTTATAGTGACAAGAATACTATCCTTAGATCGCTTTGCTACTGTGCATAAGGCTGCCGTACTCCGTATTTGTGGTAATTGATTTTGTTAGATGGAATCTTCGCAGAAGATCCCGACAACGCAACATAGGATGCCAGGATGCCTTATGAAATATCTGCCTTCCACTAATAGACACGAAGATTCCTCTGCACAAACCACTACATCATTCTGGTGTCCCTTTATAGAGATGAGACTCTCAGGAATCCTGAGTTCTTATACACGTTGTTTATTGATATGTCGTTTTTACCGTAAACATTGTTTTCCAACTTCTGTGCCTTACAAATTCTTAAGACACCCTTAAACACATTATATACAATTTCACGAAGTATCCATTTTCATGGTTCTATGCTGTGACTTTGGATGTCTATAATGTCTTCTGCGCAAGTTGTCTAGTATGGCGTATTCCTATGCTCGTATGTTCATAGGTAGACTTATTGAATGATGTATCATTGATCTGCCTTTTAGCGCAATATTAGGTCAGATTTTTTGTTTAACTAGTCATATGTGGGTGTATTTACCCGATTAGAAACCATCTTTTATGTCTCACAAGGTTACTGGTGATATTGACACATCTAGTTTAAATTCATTTCCGAGAGCTTTTATTCCAAAATCAGGATGACAGAAAATAAAACGCAAGAAGAGGCGGAAGAAAGTAAACCAACTGTGTCCTATGGCATATTTGCCACCATTCTTTACTACATATATTTTTTCCTGGACGGTTATGATGCTCAAACCATCGCAGTGTGCATGAGAGCCTTCGAGGTCTCCCTTGGTCTGTCCCCCTCCTCGGCCTCTCTCTTGGCCACTGTGGAGTTTATGGCTACGCTTGGATGCTGTCCACTTTGGGGCTTCTTGGCTGACAACATTGCCGTAAAATACGTTGCAGGTGGTGCGATGTTCATATCGGGCATGACCTGCATTCTCTTGGGAAACGCTTTGAGTTATCCTGTGGTATGTTTCCTATATAGTCCTTCATTCTGTCTCAGATCCTTTCTCTGCGTTTCCTCCACGGATTCGCCCTAGCGTGCACAGCGCCAGCTATGCAGAAAATTATCACGGAGTCATATACTAAGAGCGCTCATGGCACATACTTTGGATTCTGCCATGCTGCTAACTGCCTTGGACGTCTCATTAGTGCAGTAATTACAACCTATACTTCCATGACGATATTTTTGGGGCGTCATGGATGGCGTATGTCCCACTGCGTCCTGGGTTACGTTTGGATCCTCATGGGTACTTTCACCGTCTTTTTTATGGAAGCTGAAGACACGAATAATGTAAGTTCTGGGGCTGAAGTTACATCTCAAACCAATGAACCCTCTAACAATAAAGATTTTATGGAGGGTATTAGGAAAACATTTGAGAGAAAAACGTCTTATCTTTTGTTGTTTGCAATATACATTTCTGATGCTCCTTTTGGTGCCTTCGTCTATATGATTCCGTATCTGCAATACGCAGGTCTTTCGGACTTTATGGCTGGTGTTGGCTGTGCCACCGCTCTGATCGGAGGTTTTATAGGCGGGGCTGCCGGGGGTAAGCTTATCGATTTGTGTCATGAGGCTGCTGACAATTATGGTCGTCTGAGTGCGGGGACTGTGATCGTGGCTTCCCGTATTCTCATCGTCCTTGCCATATTCCGAGGACCAATGCCCACTGGTGGCAAGTTAGCATGGTTCCACTATCTGGAGTTTGCGCTGTTTGGTGCTTCATTGATGACAGTGAGCAGCGTTGATCGTCCCATTATGGCAGGTGTGGTGGAGCAGCAGTACCAGGCATCTGCCAACGCTATTAACCGCTGCTTCGCCGGCATCCCGAGCAGTGCCACATTCGTTCCTCTCTGTGGTTTCCTGGCCGAGAAGGCTTTCGGCTACATTCCCACGAAAGAGTCTGTCCAGAACATGTCAGATGAGCTCAAGGCTCTCAACGCCAGGGCCCTTGGAGACTCCATGATGTACATCATATGTGTCGGCACCGCCATCAACGTGGTCTGCTACGGCGCAATGTTCTTCACGTATCCTAAGGATAAGAAAAATGGACAGAAATCTTCATAATAATTTATTAATAACTTTCCATAGCCTTTTGCCATAGCTTTGACTTGTGTTCCCTAAGACGTCTTAATAATCCATAACCGGAATGCTGTCAACAACGTTGAGCTGTGCAACACTGAGGAAACCCTCGATTGTACCCTAATGACCCAGACTAGTTTAATATATACTATTGCCTTCTATGGTCAATGCAGCTAGGCTCCGGTAGTCTCGATGCTGGGCATGTGGACAGTGGATGGAGTCTCCTCAGCACTGTTCGAAGACTTTCACCTGAAGAGGCGCTTACTCTATTCACTGTGTATCACTGCCACTAATGTGTAATATATATTATCAGTTCACTAAGTGCAACTACAGGGAGCATGCCGATGCTTGTCGGCCAGTCCAGTCATTGTCAACAGGACACTGATGAACATGCTCAGCACTGGTGCCAATTATCCAGTATCACAGAATGTTAAGATAATCACTATGTGAGATATTACTGTGAATAGTGTCGTAAATAGTATCCTGGTCATGGTTCACTTTACTGAGAACAACCTTCCAGTTGCTGTAGGCTGGCACAGTGATAACGGTCTACTAATATAACGGCAGTGGAATATACAATGGAACGATGTACTAAAACAAACATAGAGACTATATGTCGCAGAATTCTAAATGAGTCCACAGATTGGAATCTGACAGTACGTGGCAGTGGGTCTGGGCCACTAGGCGTGCCCCCTGTACAGCACTGCGGCCGTGACATTATCACGCCCGAAAGCCCCAGTAGTATGTCTATAGTGACCATTATATTGTCCTAC
>CCSG02000003.1:993360-1098720 GCA_001077455.2 Babesia divergens
GGCTTATGTGGCGCCCTACTAATTGGTGCATTTTTCTTCATCTTCTTTAGAGCAGTCCGCCATTGCTACCCCATGGCCTAGCGCTATAACCACCAAAGACATCCCTGCCGTGTCCTCAGGACACTAATGTACACTATCACATGATTATCCCCTTAATGATCGTGCCTACTTTCATATCTTTTATCACAATTTATGGTTTATCTAGGTCGTCTGTGGTAGTCTAGAGACTGATGGTGTTGATAGTGACTGCGTTCTTTCATTAACCTTGCTGAGGCATGTACATTGAAGAGATTCTCATACTGTGGGATATGCCTCATTATCACCAATGTAGCATCTATAGTAGCAGCTTACTAGGTGTGACCATAGCACTCATGCCAATGTTCGCCTTAGTGTACAGCCATTGTGACAAGAAGATAGTGTTGGCCGTGCTTATTTTTAGCTCTAACAGCTTAATACCATAACATATAAACGCCATCACTATGTGGCCTATTACTGTTCATAGAGGCGCAGCTAGCAGCTCAATCATGGTTCACCATTGCACTTAGGCCAACTTTCCAGATACTGTAGACTGGTACAATTACCGCAGTCTACTAATGCCAGTATCGTGGAATATATAGTGGTATAAAGCACTGAACAAAGATATGAGCGGTATGTCGTATAATTCCAATCGAGTATAGGTGTTGGAATCCGAGTAGGGTTTGTGGTAAGGCCTGGACACTAGACGTGTTCCATCTGGTCTACCCTGCTATCCATGTCATTACAGTCGGAAGTCATAGTAGTATATCCATGATCCACATTGTAGCATCCTACAAGGAGCCTTTCTATGATCGCTTCTAGGCCGCATGGGATCTCTGATGCCACCCAACATGGAAGGCTGCCGCTGGTCGTTGTAACGATGTCGTTTGTAACCTCACCCTTCCACTGGTAGACACTGTGGAATCCAATATATAGACCACTGTACTGTTCTGGTATCCTGTTACAACAATGAAGTTCTTAAGAATTTTGAGGGCTTCCGCCCTGTTCATCCTAGCCTCAGCCTTCTATGGCCAACCTGTTATCTGTGGCTTCTTCAAGGGGCTTTTATCATCCAAGAAGACTTCTAGTGTTAAAGTGTCTGAGGTATCTGAGAATCTGGATGAAACCTCTGTGGTGTCTTCCTCTCAGCACTCTGATCCCGACTTCCAGAGTGGCAGATGGAACAACTCACATTTGGCCAGTGCTCTAGCCTTCCTAGAGGAGTTCTGCAGGAAGGTTAACGCAAATGCATTCAAAACAAGTATTCCTAGTGAACAGCGTAAGGATTTGTCCAAGTCCTGCTCCAAACTTTCCTCCACACTGAAGCCAGTCACTATGAATTTCTTGTCCAATGATCATGGGAGTCGCTACAAGGACACCTTGAAGGCAGATGAATTTGATAGCTGTATTGACTGGCTTAAGAAGAATGTTGTGGAGATCGTTACATCGATGATGAACATGCATGATGAATCTATAAAATTGACCAAGGAACAACTTATGACTAACGACTCTGTGGGACCCTACAAGTACGGTTTTGTGCAAAAGGATGAATGGTGGACTGGAATTATTTCTTACTATGCTTCAGGCGATTGTAACAAATCACCAAACCTCATAGATGCCCTTAAGGGTATGCAGGAAAGTCTTCAGAAAATCCTTCCTGGGCATAAGCGCAAGAAGACATCGGAGGATGTTTCATCTTCTCATGATGGTATTAACTCTGCTGTAAATCAAGAAGAACCCACCGCATCGTCTCAGGTTGATGAGCACAAAAAAGTTAATGAGGCGCTTTAAGGGGCTTTACAAAAATCCTCTAAACATTGAGACAGTTCTGCTGTAGTGGTGAATCCTTCACAGCCCTTAGACTGCTCTTAATTTACTGTATACACGTTTAATATCATGCACTAGCCTGTACATTTAATGATTACTACAGAGTCTGCAATCAATGCCATTCCAACCTGAAGGTTCCCATCACTGTGTCCTATAAATTGATCTGTTATCACCGACATCGGTGTGACCGTTTATTGGTGGGAATGGACTCTTGTAGCTTTTGTGGACAACATTGCCCGCCTATGTACACTACATTACCAGTACTAAGTGATCCTCGGAGATTACGTGTAAAATGATTCAGTGACACGTCAAAATTACATGAAAAAGGAAGCCAAACCATAAGCGGACACAGAATGCTGTAGGGTTATAAGACAATACTATAAGTTTATTGTGCAACCGACAGTCATACCAAAGGCCACTAAGAGTGGTCAGGGTGACTAGCATGATTAAGATAAATAAAAATCTCTTGGTACCTTACCTCGATATACATGCTGTGCACTACATGTTTTACCTTGGATGCCCAAGGAATCCTAGGGTGCCCCAACATGGAAGGCTTACACCTGTCTCAGTTGATGTCGTTGGTAATCTCAGCCTTCCACTGGTAGACACTGTGGAATTCACTAACTTGGTACATTGGTAGCTAACTTCTCCTATTCTACGATGAATACATACAAGATTCTCAACGCTGCAGCTTTGTGCTTACTGACCTTTGCCTTCCATGGTAAGACTGCCAGCTGTGGCTTCTTCAATTGGTTTGGATCATCCAAGAAGGCTGAGAAAGGTCCCAAGAAACGCGGTCTTGACCTCATTGATGAGCTCGGTGTGAGGTCTCCCACGGTGCTTGATGATTATGATCTGATTGATGGAAAACTGATACCTAAGTCTGAGGTTGCCAAAAAAAGAGGTAACACTGCCGAACAATCTGCGCCTGTTAATTCGTCTGACGCATCAATGAATCCGAATGGACCCACTGTAATGTCTGAGGCTAATGGAGTTCCTACGACATCTGCATTCGTATCTAGTGGCCCTGCCCAGGGTTCCAGTGGCTCCGCCTCTGAGGCCCATAATAAGGGTGAATAAGTACTGACAAGGTTTCTTGCTAGCTCGACTAAGGATTATATAAATTATGAGATCGTTTCACTATCTTGCCCACTTATTCACAACCAAATATTTTTGAGACCACCCTTAATTTCATGCATACATATTATCATCTCATCATTGTTCCACATAATTCATGCCATCAGTGCCGCTATGTCATGCTAAGGGATTTCCGAACCCAAACAACGATTTACTTGAGTAATAATTTGGTGTAGAGAATGGTGCTAGCTGAACAATGTTGCCATCTTTTGCAAACTATATCCGCAGCATCTAGTGCTCCTTCGAGTTGAGAAGTAAGCTGGCTTAATATCGTATAAAGCCTATTTGAAAGTGAAGTTAAACATTTGATGTAAACAGAGTGATCTACAAGGTCATGGCAGTGCAGTAATTGCAGTATTTGGTTGGGGAGTTTAGATAGTGTTATCACAGAATACTTGGGGTGCCATGGCACAATATCATTATTGAAGCTATTAATCAAAGCACCCTTTACAGTGGCCTCTTGGTGCTAGTAGTACACTAGTGATACAGTGTTAGTGTCACCTTATATCTCCATGGTATACTGTCTACCCTACAACTCCATTCGACTGACCTCAGTTGATGTCGTTGGTAATCTCAGCCTTCCACTGGTAGACACTGTGGAACGCAACATATAGACCACCGTATAATCCTAGTGCCTCTTTATAACAATGAAAGTTTTAGGAATTCTGAGGACTTTCGCTTTCAGCCTTCCATGGTCCCCGTGGAGTCTTCTGCAGTAATGTCGAAGTTAAATGTTCTACTGAGTCGCCCATTGTTGATGCATCTGAGATCTCTGAGAATTATGAGGAATCTGGTGCAGCCTCTGGGTCTGCTCCTGTCGCCAAGTCTGACTTTGTCTTCGAGAATGCCAAATGGGATGATTCGCAACTGGCTAGTGCTTTTCTCTTTATTGAAGAATTACTGCTGGGATGTAAAAGGAGGTAGATTCGACGCACATATTCCCGCTGCAAAATTTAATAAGTTAGACGGGGTCTGCCGATCGGTTTACTCCTATCTGGATATACTCAGGTGGAAACAGGTGAGGGGTTTGCATGAGAATCCCAACGAGGATGCTTTGAAGCCTGATAAGTTCAAAGACTATGCCGAGTGGCTGGAGAAGCATCTTCCGGAGATTAAGAAATCCATGATTAACATGCATAATGAGACTGGGAAATATTCCGGTAGACAACTTCAGACAAACATGAAGAAACTAGTGTCCAAGTATGGTTTTGTATGTAATGGCGATTGGTATACGGGAATAGTCCCACTTTTTGATGCAAGGGGTAAGGGTGCACTAACCTTTCTTGAGGCGTTCGACTATCTCCGAAAAACTCTTGACAAGGTTCTGAAGAATGCCCCAACTAAGTCCACTGAAGCCTAACATTGTTAATGGAATGCAGTAAAGAATATCTAAACTTTTATTCAAGGAGCTTTATGAGGGTCTCCGAATCATGAGGCCTTTCTACTCTGGCCTTCTCATCTTTAATGCAATGAATATCCCTGAGACCCATAACCTAATTTAATGCGTGCATCTTTCTACATATTCTAAGTAGTCTGTAGATTTCATAATACTATAATCTATTACGAATACCGTCACGAATTGACATCTCTCATCCATTAATTGCGCTGGTAGAACTCAAGTGTCTTAGCCATAAGCTGATGCGGATGCTCTAGCCATTAGTATCACAATCTGTCAATGCTAAACATCTGTATTGTCTTATCTATCGTTGAATTGATGCCCGTGAAGGCTGCATGTGAACGGTGTTGATTGTACTATCTGAGGTGGATGGAGAGTATAGTGGCTGGAGGCTGAGGTGAAAGGTGTCTGATGTATTGACACTCCGAAACCATAGGCTGGCTTATAAATGGTTTGTCTTTAGGGAATTCCGTTATTGTGTAGCAACGTAATGCTGCAGCCACTACATATCAGGGTTCTGGTATTTTAGATCTGTGGGGCCATATGTCTAGTGTGGAGCTTCCCGATGGGAAGTGCACATGAAGGCTGAATGTGTATATAGTAAGATGCACATAATCACTATAGCGTACTCATAGTGCACTGTAGATGATGGCCACGTAGCACTATGGATATCAGTGGAGTGGTCCACCTGACACTCCTGTGCTATGTGAGCCTTGGGCTTACAGTTCCTGGATCCCAGTGTCTAGGAGAGGCTCCAGAGTCATTGAGGGGTAACAGTGCCAAACATCCGTCAGGGAATGCAACTGACTCGAAGGTACCTTCGGGGTCAGTTGGTGGCATAGACTCTAACGGCCGAGAGGGGGCTCCGGAAGCTGTCGAGGATGCGTTGTTTACATGTGTACGCTATGTCAAGGATTACGTAGCGGGGATGCAGAAATCCGCGAGGTGGAGCGCTGCCATGTTCTTCACATTCCCCATTGCAATATTTGCTGGCATGGTCTTCATGTACTTTCACATAATATCTGCCAGCGTCGTTGTGGTTGTGATCCCTGCCATACTGACTCTCATCTGTTCGGGCAAGAATTGGCCGAGAGCCCTTGCAGTTGTCGCCTGCGGTCTGGGTTTATACGCCGGGTTGGCACGCATCTCATACAATGACCAATAGGAGTTATCCTTAGCCAATGTAGTATGAATATCGTGTTCACTTATACAATAGATACTGTCTGGAAAAGTCTGATGAATTTAGTAATGTAGTGGTTATTTCGTATGATCACAGTGTAGTATGGTTGTGGTCCATTGGTGGTCTGGTCAATAATACTAACATTTAGCTACGGTGGTATTATAGAAACTGCATCGGTAATATATTAAAAATGATATAATTATAAAGATGTGGGAAAACTTCGAATACTCTCCTGGATATATACCATAGCACATAGCGGTAGGCGTACTCATTCGGACCACTGTGCCTACCATATTCAAGCGGCTTATTACCACGTCATCATATAGGAAACGATGATAGAGATTTAGATATACATAACTACGTTAGTGATGAGAAGGCCACCGTTCTTGGAATCTTGTCTACCCAACATGGAAGGCTTCCACTGCTCTCAGTTGATGTTGTTTGGAATCTCGGCCTTCCAGGCGGAATCAGTGTGGAATCCAGTATATACGCCACTATTTAATCCTTTCATCCCCTTACAACAATGAAGTTCTTAGGAATCCTGAGGGTTTCCGCCCTGTGCCTTCTGGCTATAGGTTTCCATGGTCTTCCAGTATTTGGCGGCAATGATGTTTCCATACCTCCAACATCAGAGGAAGGCACCATAGAAATGCCAGTTGGGCATGATATTGATGCATCTTACGATGATGTATCTGGGTCTGAAGATTTGTCTCAGTTTGAAACTGTGTTGCAAACAGAGAATGATGTTGTATATATAATTGAGCCAGTGGTAGAATATTCGACTGGACCAGAGTCTAATTTAAAAAATATTATTGACGCGGTTGAGTCTGTGAAGAACTCAGACATGTACAGATCCCACGTCTCCACAGTATTCCTCACCAAGCTGATGTTTTTCCTGTCAATTCTAGTCGCCCCTGTGACACTATTCATCTTCTACCAGTCCCGCAGGTGTGAAGAGTGCAAGAGCTGCACGCAATGCGTTCGTTGTAGGAGTGCACGCCACTGTTGCTGTCGTTGTTATCGTCCTTGGAACAGTAATCGTTGTACTCAGTGCCAGCTGTGCGACAAATGTGCAACGACAACCATATGGATGTGTGTTATTAGTATAATCCACATGAGTGTTACCACCGGTCTTATTGTGCGTCTAATTTACCGCTTTGCGAAAGGCACAGTATAGTGTCAGTGACCCTACTCCTTCATAACCCTCCTGCTCTAGCCTCAATGTAGCTGTAATATATTTGCACAACAATGGGTACATTATTTGTGACAGTTGAACTGTATTTTGTGTGGCCTATCTGGGCGCTGTGAGATGCGTATTTTCTTACCGCTGCTGCACAAGGCATGTTACATTGCCACACCTTGGCAGCCACCATACTTTATCCTAGTGGTTCAGCCTGATCCACTTGGAAAGCACCGTTGTAGTGAGTCAAATTGAGTGCAATTGAACACCTGTGGGGGTGCGTCAATACTACTTCTATTGCCATCACTATACCTTGGGTCAGCATATGCACTCCCAGTACTCAGGTAGTAGTGTATCACTGCACTTGTAGACTGGATACCGTTTTACTGATATCGGAGGGACGGCATCCTTTAATATGCATGGGACACTCCGGCATCAATAATATTTATCTAAATTTGTTCGCATATATTCAGACTGAATTCCAAATCCGTTGATTGGTTGCATACGTCGCCTCTAAAGTATCTTGCTAATTTTCGATTTTTGTAATGAAGAGTTTTGAAGTATGAGGGAGTGTTTAAACAATGATAATAGAAAGTAGGCCCTTTCAATTTGAGCTATTAGGACTTTCTAGATGCATGATCCCTATGAAAGTCACCGAATCTGTGAAAGGATGTAGGGCGTTACGCCTTAGCTGTAATATGGATCTTCAGGTAAACCAGTGGAATATTTCCCTTCACCCAAATAGCTGGCAATAATACAAGTATTGTAGACTGTACACATTCTGATTATCCTTTCTACTTTGTGGAATTCGCTTTTTGTTTGGCGCCTATCCCGGCACAATTACATAGAACGTCCTTCAGGCATGTGCGCTTCTTACATACCGTGCCAATGCATTAGTATTGCCGCACATGCTTCGCGCAGTAAACGATATCAAGGACGCGAGTGATGCATGCGGCTGGAAATGGGTCTACACATAATTTCGCCAATTTGCTACTGGGCCTACGCGCCCATAAAGCACTAATGACATATAACATCAAAGTTACTTGAGTATGCTACTGTAGCACCGTTACGGATTTACCAATGAGTTAAGCTCAAAGTATTCCGTGCTACTTCACATAACCACAAAGCTGCAATCCACCTTATATACTAGAGTGAGCTAACTGCAGAAATTTATGGCTTCTATATTAAAGGACGTCAACTCAGGTTCAGTAGAAGTGCAACACGTTCGGTTTCGCCATTGTTTCGATCTCCAATTGAATCCATCATACTCGTGGACAGAAGCGCAGACACGACCGTGAGCCCTTGCCTTTTTTGTAGGATTTTAAAAACTCCAACTGTTTGCGGTTGATAGCACCCTTACGCCGTTCGCGCACGAAGCAAATAGCATCTAAAGGATGCATTCCGTACTCCACTAAGGCAATGCAGGCAAGCACTGGTGCCCTACCAAGACCAGCGACGCAATGTACTGCTACGGATCCATTGTTAGCAACAACATCCCTGATGAGTTGTAACCATTCCTCGACAATTTCCTTCGAAGGCGGATCCCCGTCGTTGAAGATGAGTTCCCTTACAACAATATTTTCGTCAACAATCACCGAATCATCGTAGTTCGTTTCGCACGTACGTACAAGGTGTGTGACGCCAAAGGCTAGCATTTCGTGTAGATACAGCCGGACGTTTGAGTTGTTGGGTGCATCGAGGATAAGTATGCGTAGCTTATGAAATTCGATTTTTGTTGGTTTGTTCAGCACACAGCTATGAGATGCGCATGAGCTGTTCATCTTGCTGATTTCCATATTGCAGAACTCCACCATTGTGACCGCGTAGAATAATGCAACGACTACGTCTGCCCCTGAAAACCTCGTTGACGACAGATCTGACCAGACCTGAGAATGCACTCTTTGTGAGAAAGCAGGCGGAGTTTGGGATAACCATAAAGTAGCGGTTTCTCTAGGAGTTTCCAAAAGATCTGGTGGTTTTGAATGCAGTATTGATCAAGACACAGGTCACGTGCAGACAACCATGTCACAGGTATGTGCTTATCCTACATATGGATCGTATAAGAAGCTCGAGTCTGCTGCGGCCTGGACACTCGGAAACAGATATCCTAAGAATCCGATATACGTTGTGCCGAATTGTTGATAATTTCTGGATATGTAGCGTTCCACCCAACCCTTAAAAAGCCATATAGACATGACCTGGGCCAGGGTATTTTTACCCACACATCAAATAATATACGAAGCTAGTTCAGGCTCATTATTATACAAATAACCACATAGATATACCCATACTACTCCAAACGAGCTACATCGGGTGGTTTCTCATATAATTTCTCACATTTCTGGGATCCGAGCTGGCAAATGACGTGAACTTCCAATATGCAAACTATATATATGCGTTTAATAACAACCTCGTAAGCAATTCACACGATCGACAGCGTATAGACAGAGAAATAGAGCCGAAAGTTCCAAGACGAGTTTTCCTTGAAGCAGCGGTACCTGAATCACATGAGGATCCCACACAGATATCTGAATATATCCACTGGAATTAGCAGAGGCCTTCGCCACAATAACAACTCGATGGAATCACGAACTATTGTTATATTCTTCTTAAAGTATGCGGAATAATATGCAGAGCTCTATAGCTGACGCAAAACAACAATACCCGTGGCCAGACTTTGAGGAAAAATCGTCATGGAACTGTTCACAGATAGTACATTAGGCTGCTTCACAAGAAGCTAGCTAGCACGGGCCACATAATTATAGAATTCATTGATCAATGGCAGCGGTTATTATTCCTCACCTGTCTGGTAATGCTTCGGGTTGAAGGTGTTGAGAGGAAAAGCGTTACTTATCAGTTAGACCACAGACAAATCTGAGGCAGCACTGCAGCTTATTGGCGATTTAAATATATTAACAGCTAACAGCGATATTTGCGATGCCACTGGCGGGCGGTAGGCTACATGTACTTTTCATTGTGGTGCCGTATGTGCCTCAGCGAGTATGTGTTGGATCTGCTTCGTTGCCACGCCCTATAACAGGAGCACCAGATTATTAACATACTTACACAAATATTACATCATTTATTACCTGTCTATTTCGCCATTTGGTTTCCAATCGGCGCACATTGTGGAATCCTGGTCGTGCCTTTGATTTGGCTGTACCATATGTTACTTTGGATACGTTTCCAATTACAGTAACAGGATTATGAGACGTACATATCACACGCTAACTTCATTATCGATGCTATATTTGCCAAGCTGCTGTTGGCAGAGGGGGTTCAGTTTGAATATATGCGGGTGGCGCTTTGAAGCTTTAAATATCACTTTGCACGACTGATATTGTACAACGCCCGTAATATGAGCCGGTCATTTTAGAACAGGTATATGTCACTATAATGCGTGATATCGAGGCACCGACTGTTTTAGACAGCCTTTTAGCACTATGTTACGGTGGCGTGGGTGAGCTTGACGGCGGAGCTAAACGTTACCCTTCATAAGTATAGCAGCCCATCACACATTTAATTGGAGTTATGATATCAACGCCCAATATCTTCGGATTTACGGTCCTCCTAGAAGTGTTGAGGCGTACGATTCGTATACTGGGGGATTGTGTCTGTATTTGAACATATTGCAGAGCAACCATACTTCACTTCTTCAGATACATATAGCAGCGGCCAATCATCACTTGGGAAACTTTGTCATTTGCTCCTATGTATCATCAAATGAACAGCAAGTAACATCGTGACCCCGATCCAGCGAATTCTGTAGCAGTGCTAACCATCGTTTTAAGTTCTCTGCATAGATCAGGAGATGGTAGCCACTGTGTTAGCTGTGCAGTTCAGGGTGCACGGCCGAGTGCAGGGAGTTTTCTTCCGGAAGTTCACGAAGCTAGAAGCCGACAAGCTCGGCATTAAGGGCTTTGTGAAGAACGAATCCGATGGAACTGTAATAGGTGAGGGCCAGAGCGTCAGCGTAGAATCTATGGAGGCATTCAAGCATTTCCTCGAGAGGGTGGGCTCACCAAACTCTGAGATTGCCTCGTGCGACTTCACAATGAGAAAGGTTGACGGCTACGATTATACTTCGTTTGAAATTATTAGGTGAGTTGCTGGAGTTACATCGCCGTAAGGGCATCTACCAGTCGGCTGTATGACAACTCCGAGTTAAGGTTCATCTGGTTGGCCATTACGAAACGCCGCACGATTTTGCGCAGCGTATCTGCGGGTTGCATACCACTCTTGCAATTGGATCGAGCGTCTGATATATTACGAGGGATCATAAAATCTGTTATGGCCATCTGCGTTACATCGACATCCTTGACCATGATACTGATATACAGTGTTTCGGCATGATTTTTAAACTTACGTGGTTACGAAATCGCGTTTACGTTTTAGTTTGCGTGGTACTTTCCCCACGGCTACACCTTCCAATGTCTTGAATAAATTATCGGTGGCGTCACATATAACGCGTGCTGAAATAGGGCCATGTTTACTTTGTTCTACATATTTGCTCGTATTCTCATCGCGCCAGCACAACCAGTTTGGGTTGTAGCCGCCGATATAGCTCGCCCGTCTATCTACGAACATGAGCGAGTCCCTGTCGTATGGGATGTTATCGATGCTGATTGTTAATGTTTGCTTTGAATTGGGCCAAACCTACCGATAATAGGCGTCTAGCATGTTTACCGGCGTGCAGTCATAGTACTCGATCATTGAAAAGCGTGGCCTCTCACATTCAGTTGCGGCCTCCTCCAGCCTGCACGATAGTCATTTCATCCAACGAACAGGAATATGATCAGACGCAGCGGCACCTGTATGAGAGCCGAACATTCTAATCAAATGGCAATCTCACGTTTGCCATTACCACAGGCGCCACTAACCTGCTTCGGAGAAAGAATATACGGCACTCGGTGTCGGAATGCGCTAGAAGGCATCCATTGTACATGAGTACATCAAGAACAAAATATCGCAGCTGGGTTATATCGCATTCCTCATCATAGCTGTAATCCTTAACAACACAATCCAGCATTGTCGGCCCCTTGCTGAATGTGACTTGAAATGAGCGCCTCTTCGTCCCGTCCTTCCAGTACTCTGTGGCAATAAACTTGTTAATTACAATGAGAACACGTCGCCCCTCAGGCCTAACGAACATTAGACTATGTTTTAATGCGATGGCTTCTTCTCTGATTTCTCTATCGGTTGCGACCAAGAATTCGGGCCAGGTGAGGATTTTACTCACATCTCTGGTGAGACTATATTTTTTACCTCCCGACTTCTTGACTGGTATGTCGCCTATGCCATCGTCTATAGCATGTGATGAATCGTCAGATTCAATGTCCATATCGGTTTCCGTTGTTGCGTCTTCATCTTCAGGCGGTTCGTCGGAGGGTGGCATCAAGCCCTGCAACCGTCTTAGGAAATCGCTTCGCTTCGCTTCTACAACGTTACGTCTGAGTTCCTGTAGCGATGATATGCGACGTTGCCGCGCGAGGCTTCCCAGGTTGATCCGCAGCGTGCCCTGCACGCGTTCACGCAATCGTGCCACGGAAGAGGAGGATTCTTCCGTGATATCAGTGGCTGTTCCCATCTGAAGCAGCAATATGCAGCGTCACACTCCTCCGCAGATATGGATTACGACACCAAGGGAGCCATCGCAAAAGATGCGCTGCTTTATTTTCGTGCGGATTCCATTATGCTGCACGTCTGTCTAATTTTAGGGAGAGCTGTTTACACACAATATAACATGAATGTAGATGGCACTCCAAAGTGCCTGATAACCACATGATTGTATTAGCAACGTTCTGCGTTAACGTTTAGGCTGAAGTAGGAGGTGACATATCTAGTTGTATGTAAACTTAGTACGACCAACAGTCAGGCTTCTATGAATGGCCTACGCCGTAAATCCATGAAATTGAACATTTAGACCAAACTTCAGCACTTTTTTAGCGCCACTATGACCATGTCGTCGTGACGTGGCTTGATGGTTGATTGAACCATACTGGGCAACGACAGTTGTGCCTACACGGCATGGTAAAATTGATATTGAGCCATATTTTCCACTGATAGCAGCACACCTCCATGTGCATTGACACCTGCCGGATGTTCAGACAGGCCTTTCACACGCGCCGGTGACCGACCTCAGACAGTTTACACTATTTGACCATTATTGTACATTATAACAATACCAAAAATCAGCACATATTATTCGGCCAGATGGCCTGTCTAGGGTGTCCAAATGGACGGCATGTTCTCAGCTCGGTGGCATCATGACTCGGTTTTGTTCCATGTCAAAAATTCTTGTTGCCCCCTCATTGAGAACTCCTTGGTATTTCTGATACCATGATAATGTTACATTAGTAGTCTGATAAAGCTACGCGGTAATTGGTCCTGAGTGTCATCATGGAGAAGGGTTCATCCATGATTGGCAATAGCGACCCACCGGAGTGCGACAATGACGAGTACACGTATGTGTCGGTTAAGGAGCGTGTGAAGAAGTATGACAAGAATCGGCCTTCGACAGGAGAATGGCCACTATCCCCGCAACATGTCTTGTCATCGCCTTTGGAGCCTACTGGACAACGGGGTCCAAAGGCCGTAGCTGTCGATGTCCCACTATCTTCCTCACCAGATCCTTCGTGTATCGCTCGATGCAAGCTATGCAATCCGCATAGCTCATCCCATTTGATTAAATGCGAGGATAATAGGGACTTATCTGTGCGTCCGGTGCGCATATTCGTCGGCACGTGGAATTGTGTCTACCAGGATGTCGAAGAATCTGTAATATTAAAGCCGCACCACAGGGACCACCATTTATCTCAGCGTATTACTAAGTCTGTCGAGATACTATCACACTGGTTAACCCATGTGTTTCACCGTTTCGTCCATGATCACAGCGAAAATGGAAAGTACAATAATCGCCTAAGGATAAGCGATGAGACGAGGAAGGATGTTGTTAAGAGCAGCAGATGCAAATACTGCGTGTCGAAAATTGGACGTTCTGCGGGGGTGTTTAACGGTGTCGACTCCATTGAAACCAGGCTTGACGAGGCGTCTGAGAAATGGATCCCTGGAGAGTCTGAGGGTGTGCAAATGCGGTCGTGCACAGTACACGGTGATACAGTTGATAAACGATATGCCCCCATCAAGGATTGTAGCAGCACTGATATGACTATCGCATCGGCGGCCGATTTGTTGCGGGTGCCAGTTGATGGCCCTGACCAGACTCTGTCTAAAGTGACGACTGGAGAATCAACCCCGGTACGCCAGATGTATCATGGCAGCGCTTCAGGGCGCACTACTATGAGCGATGTGTCGAGTACTAGTCCGGGTGCAGGCCCGTACACGAACAAGAGGGAGGTGCCATCATTGATGTACTTGAATCAACCTACCCAGCATATGCCCGACAAATACTCGTTGAATAAGGACGATCCGACCTTAACTGTGCGCCAGAGCACCCTTCAATTGAAGCCCCTGACTCCAGATGACAAGGAGCCGCTGCATGATTGGATTCCACCTGGGTACGACGTCTACATCATCGCGTTGCAAGAGACTCTTTCTTCTAGCATTTTTACGTCAATTACCAAGTACCTCCAGAAGAATTCCACCGAGGTCTTCGAGCGTGTGACTCTTGAAGAGTACAAGCTTTCTGGGTATGGCGATGGCGCCTTCTTACACATGAAGAGTACGAGCATCGCCGTGTGGGTGAAGAAGGCCTTGCTGGATTCTGGGAAAGCTCGCGTTGGTAAATCCAAGGTCATACCTCTGGGTATAATAAACCGCAGCAAGGGCGTTGTGACGTTTCAGATGTCCGTGCTTGGCCAGATTATTGGTGTGGTTGGGTGTCACATGCCCACGCGGTACCACGACCGGGAGAAGGCTGCAGCTTACATAATGAAGAAGCTACCGGAGGTATACAGCGGGTCGGGTTCTTCTCTTGAGGACGTTTTTCATCACATTGTTTGGACGGGTGACTTTAACTTCCGTGTGAGCAACATTTCCGCTGAGAACGCCTTGGCTCTCTTGAACAACAACCTTCGCGACCAGTTGTTCAGCTATGACGAGTTTAACCGCGGCAGTGCGTCCACCTTCTCTGCCATGAACTTTGTGGAAGGCCCGGTTCGATTTTTTCCGACTTACAAGAAGCGCGATGACCGTGACATTGTGGACCGTTCCAGCGCCAACTGGGCGGAGGCCGAGTATCACACCCGCTATGAGACGCAATGGTACAAGGGTCGTAACGTGAAGGAGCGCGTTCCATCGTGGACTGATCGCGTGTTGAAGTGGTCAGTGCCGGCTTTCCACACCTGCCTGCTCATAGACGACGATACGTATCGTGCTGCGCAGCCTTCCGTGAAAAACATCCTCATGGCGAGCGATCACTCGCCGGTAGGCTGTGGGTTTTCGATTTGGCCTGCAAATGACGTGTTAAAGGGTGCTGGTGTGAAGAATCTGGATACCACCACCCATTAGGTAGATCTCTGTTCAGGTTCCACCCTTTTTCCGCGGATGTTCTTTTCTTGGCAATGTGACCATCGGCATATTATTTTAGTTGATAAACCGTTATAATGAAGTATGTATGCTTATTGTGTCTGATTTTTGCGCGTGGCGTCTATGGGAGCACCGTGTTGTTTGGTCCGTACTATCTGAATAAGTTGGCATGTTTGACTGACGCTTACAATATTGGTGAGCCGCCTGTAGTGCCTGAACTGTCGAAGGATAAGGTCAAGGATTTCAATCAAGCCAAGATTCTTCCTGTGATCGAAAGCTCATTTTACACTGGATTGAGCAACCAGCTGTCTACATGTGTCATGCGTCTTCGTAACGAGTACCATAATCTGGAAGAGGATGTAGTATACCCGAAGGTCATATACTACTTGAGTCTTTTTCTTTCCAAGGACTACGTGCGTTGTCACATCGCGATGACCAATTTGAGTCTTTTGAAGATGGTACATTACACCCAGCGGATGCTGATGGCGTACGCCAATAGCAACTTTATGTGCGCACCTACGGCCCCCCCCACAATCTGCAAGGACAAGTACATTAACGGTGTTGTGTACATTGACATCGCTGAGAAGTTGGATCGTTACCGCAAGAAGCGGGCATTTGAGGTTGAGGAGGAGGTGAAGCGTATTTTGGGTAACATAAACAACATTTCATCCGTCAAAGCTACGGGTAACATTTACTTGCTTGTGGACGCATTTTGCAGTCAATCAACTGTATTGGCTATGTTGACATCTTTGGCTCTATTTGGATTTTGCAGCCTGGTGTGAGTGGGCCCAGATGACGATCACGCAATCTAGCTGCCATATGGCTCCACAAACCGAACATTAAGTTATTAAACACATACTATATATTATACAACGTATAATTGCACACATTGACATTTTACACCTTCTGTTCCCAAGTGCTGCTGTTGCATGCGTTGCACTGAACTCATACAGTAACGCCAGCTGTAATTACAGCGTGTGAGGGTTACGTATCGCGTTAAATGATTTCACGTTTCAGGTTGTGACCTCTTGCCATCCTACGGTGCATTTTGCATCTGCAAATTGAAAAAACCAATGACAATTTGATTTATGGATCCTACGAAATTTCACGAAGGATGCTCGTTCTGCCATTTCACATATAGAATATGATGCACGGCTCCCTAACATATACTGTAGCATTGATTACAGATTCCACCGAAGTGTTGGCCCAATTTTGACATTATATTTTTGGCATGATCGATATGCTGCTAGAGAGGTCCGCTATAAAGTGCAGCAGCCTCCAAATATTTTAGCAATGGACAGCTCTGCCAGTGTATTGTTGATGATTTTGGGCATCATCATCAGGATCAACATAGCTTCCGCTGACCAGTACACCTTCACCCTTCCGGTGTACGTCTATCCCATTAAACACTTCCCAAGCTATGGTTCCGCGAGCACCAACCGCATCTTCCTGAATTACTTTCAGGCGAATGTTGTGAACATGATGGTAAACACCAGCGCGGTGAAGAACGAGAGCTTTCAAGAGGTGTTTGATGCAAGTATCTTTTCCACCACATCGTCCTCATCTGAGCTTAACCTCAATGCGGCAACGCTCATCAATCGCATGTGGGCTCGCGACTTTATCAACGAGATCAACATGTACAGGATGTCTTATATCCACCAGCGTTACCTGTGTGCATCTCAGCAGCTGATGAAGGAGCCACTTGTAAATGATGCTTTTGAGGACATGACGTTCGACGAGCCTCTTGACAGGATGGTTGTGTATCAATGGATTTACCACCTTCAGCAGAGTTACACAACGTTCATGACCAATGCGTCCAAGTTACATTTAAAGTGGCAGAGCGTGAGGGAGAAGTTGAACACAGATACCCCCCCAGAATCATAAACTTGCTATGAATTAAGCGATATTACGTTGAATGTATCATTTCTTAAGACTGCACAAACGATATAAACTCCTCAAGAATGGATGATACAAGGTAGCAGGTCTCGTAGAATGCGTTGACCTTCAGCCTCAATGTCCGGGTGTTAGCGGCCGTGATGACCCTATATAACATATCCTCGCAGCTATTCGTACTTACACGTTCAGGATATGGCCCTCACACTTGTACAGTACCTCTGAGACATCCTTATGCGTATTTTCCTCGGACTTCAGAAGCTTGTGAGCCATAGAGCAGAATCGCCCAGATGGAAAGCTGACTGTAGTGGTGCTGCACAGTTTTATAACGACGAATCATCTCATTTAAGCACTAGGTCAATTCAATGAGTCCGTAGGAGATGCGCTAAGGACAATAATGTCCGAATAGCGGTTCTCACGTGTTACGTATAACTTACAAGCTGCATGGAAACTCCGAGCCACACACTGTCATTTTACTTGTTTGCGCCTAATTTCTAGAGAGGCTTCCGGTTTCGGGGCACTTGGTCAGGATTCCATGGGCCGGAGACGTTACTGAATGCTGTGATAATGAATGTTCCTGTATGTTACCGTTTGTATTTTTGCGCGTGTATATATCCCAGAGGGATGATAATGTTCAGAAACATATTGCTGCAGACGTATTGAGCAGGTTGCGTGAATGCATGACCAACCCGACGATGTATACTGGTACTAGGATGACGTGGAAACTGTAGAGGCCACGACACGTGACCAAAACCATTACCAGTGTAAATACATATATGTATAATGAGCTTCTACAATCCTGGAGACGTTTATGTTCGTTTGAGGTGTGTAACCAACCATGAGAAAGCGCTGCAGTAGCGGCAATAGCGAGAAGGTTCTGCATCTTGTTATTGCTGCTATAAGCAACGTACACCATATACAACTGCAGATACGCACTAGCCTGTAGCATTTTTATATACACATCGGATTAGACAGACCTTCTTTGGGCACCCAAAGCGTGATGCGATAAGGATGGCGACCAGCACGAGGCAGTTCATTGGCAAGGCGTCCACGTTTCTGACGTATCCGTCCTCATGTCTGCTGCATCGGCATGTATTTCTGGGGAAGCCCAACGTACACCAGGTCGTAGTCGTGTGTCATTATGTTAACAATGGATATCACTGCAGTCGATGAGTGTAATAACCACCGTAACTCACTAATGGCAAGGACGTATACAGTGTTGTAGCTGAAGGAAGAAGTGAGCGTCTGCAACGCCGGTTGCAGTATCTGAACCATGCCATGGCTTATAATTTCACCCTCCGTACCTTCAGTGTCACATACACAACGAACGAAAAGCGCACGTTCCGATAGTGGTCTGCAGATGCATATACGCTTGAGCATCTGAACTCACCGATCTTTGGAGCCTTAGTGAGGTACATCAAGAGAAATAGGAGCACGATTGCAAGCATTGTGGCACACTCAGCATATCTGGATGGCATGATGATCGGCCACATTGTTCTTACGCTAGTGGTATCAAGTCATCCTTTATCATCACATACATGCGTACCATGAGCAGCATGGTGCTCACGTTTTGCGTAAGCAGCAATGTCTTGGGGCATACATCTCTTAGGCTGTATGAGTTGATGCCTGTGCATGATATCACTTCGCGTGCGTTATAACGTACCATTTTCGTTCAAACCGCTTAAGAAGTGCTCACTGATGTAATTTGGCGGGTATGGTTGCCTTTTATACATCACGCGTTCCCATGGCTTTATAGTTCCCATTTTATCTGTAGCGTAAGCTCACACGTTCGCCTAGTCGCCGCCGTCTTTTTTTGATGGCAAGTTTTGTTCGCTTATTCCTACACCTATACTGCTCGGGTTTCATATGTTCAATCGGCTCGCCAGCGTCGCGCTTTACCGTGTTGAATGGAAGGACAGGTGTCCAGACAGCGGCGCTGGGTAGCGCATAATGGCACTTTACTTCCCACGGCCCATCAATTGCGGGCTTTAACCTAGGGTAAAGCAAATAAATACGTTTGTTGGCGTGATTAAAAATGAGGTTCTGCAAGGCGTCGGCACTGGAAGACAGACAGGAATGCCGCCCAGTGGCGATTAGGGTCTCCTTCACTACACAATTCCGGGATACATTCCTTAATAAACAGCCTAGCATAGTTTACGTTTTATAATGTGCGCAGCTGCGGTCTGTGGCGCGTTAAGACCCATTAGACAGGCCCTCCACTGCAGTGTAGGCAGCGCAGCATTAGACAGAAATATCCGCAACCTCTGTTGCCATTACGTTAAAAGTGTGTACCACGGTGATGCTTGCGTGGTTTCGACCGCGTCTCCTCTTCGTAAGAAGGTGCACCTTCTATGAACTGCGATTCTGCATCGTATCCTCCTTCCTGTACCAATTTAAGTGTGCGGCTCAGTCTTGTTGCCATACCTGGATGGAATTCCTGATTCGGGATCTGCGTTTAGGAATGACCTGCAGGAAGCCATCTGCAGATCGTTGCATACGTACGAACTCCTGGCTGTCACTGGCTTCCATGGCACGGTCCGGCATTCTGCACGGCGATTAAGAGCTCACCGATTCTGACCTACCTGGGCAATCCATATCCTTTCCTGAGGATTCCTCGTTTTTGCAAGAACTGCACCTTCTTCACAGCCTTAGCCCTGTGCGTTGTTATGCAACGAAGAGTGTACTTCACCTTAGATAGAAACGCTTCATTGCCTTTTTGTTGGCGGGCGACAGAATGTTCCGACGGGGCGGGAGGTTAAGTGCTTTTCTACCACCCTTCTTTAGTTTCCTTGTCCTGCACACGGTATACATGAGGACTAGTTCCATCACCCACCTAAGGGCAGCTCTGGCGTCCCACTCCAGCTGCAATTGCAGAATGCGTGCAACGCGTGCGCTGACATTGCGGTACTCTATACGATGTTCTGTCGTGTTCAGCCTTTGTATGCTTTTTAGCACTGGGAGGTGTTTCTTTGAGAAGAAGGTGTTTATTGTACCTGAGTGGCTGTGGCCGAAGGTGTGATTGACACCTACCGTTCATCGCTACACGCGAACTGCGGTGTAGATACTCTGACACGTTTCGAGGAAAGTCGAACGATATGACCGTATCTACGTCTTGATTGAGTGCTCCGCGACTTGCCACGTTTGTGGCGACCATAACGTTGTTGCGCCCCCTGAATTCCCTTAGGCTTTGGCTCCGCTGATCATATCCCATTTCCCCGTGCAGGGTTGTAATGTTGTAACCCCGTTCCTTGAGTGCATGGTCCAGAAATTTGCAGCACTTCACTGTGTTACAAAATATAACGGTCTTGTGATGCGGGCCTGCTCTCCGCACGTCGAGTTCCTCCAGAGTCTCTAGGAGGCGATCTAGAGGGTCACTTTGTGATATTGCAGTGAAGACCTGATGGATCTTCGAATCCAAGGTGTGACTTTTAGGGTGTGCGATAGTGATGCGTGCGAGAAGTTCGGAGTTCCCATCCAGGTTTACCTGCTGTATGTGGTTCATGAGTGCGTCTGTCTTGGTCGATGTGACGTACAAAAATCGCAGTTGGTCGTAATGTATCATGTTCAGTATGTCACTGAGATGTTCCAGGTAGAACCCCTCGCAGAGCATGTCAGATTCCTCCAATATTAGGAATTTGAGGAACTTGATGTCCATACGTGCATCAGCAAATCCACCATGTATGACCCTTAGCAGCATTTCTGGTGTCGCAATAAGCAGGTCTACATTGTCGTAACCTTTTTTCCCAACTACTGTGGCATATCCACCGGTGAATGACGTTTGTTTTTTATAGCCCTTTCCTCCGGCTACCAAGCGTGCCCTTAACTGGAGTTTGCAGCACCAATCAAAGATGTGCATCCCTATCTCCCTTGATGGTACCAGCACAATTGCCAGTGGCACCATCAGGCTATTCCAGTCGAATTTTGGCAGTCCATGGATCCTTGGCATATCCTTGATTGCATGTGAAACTGAGCTGCGCAGGCTTCCGTTCAGTATGAGTTTATTGCGATATTCATCTCTGCCTCCACACTGCTCTTCTGCTGCCTGTCTTTCACAGCTTACAATGTCACTAATGGCTAGGAGGTAGCTCAGCGTCTTTCCGGTTTTGCCGCTGCCTACCATGAGTGCCACGTGCCGCAAGGCACTTCCCAAAACATCACCCTCCACATGGCGGGTTTCGGGATATTCTACTATATCTCCATCCCTTCTTTTCACGTACCCCTTCAGCCAGAGAATGGTACATCTTTGGAACTCGTCCGGCTCGCTGAGTTTTAGGCTCCGGATCAGGTACCGTGCTTCGGAGGACTTCAAGCCATATTCATCAATGCCATTACAATCTCCACCCGTTGACCTGGATGAATATGACCGTCTTGCTGCAGGATTACAATGAGCCCTTGGCTTCCAATAGTTGCATGCGCTTGCCGTGGTACTGTATAATCTGATCCATGGTTGAGAATCGCAAGATATGTCATTCACCGGAAACTTCTTATACCCAGAATGTCGATATACGGGCGTTATAAAGCATCTTCTTAACATATTCTAGCTTTATTCTCCAATGCGGGAAACTGAACTGGCAGGCCTCCACCCAGCTGAACGACGTGGATTCTAGAGCGCAATTTATTAGCGTATCCACTTAACTTCCATATCAACATGCTCATCTGATGACGGCTGTAATACACCCGTGGGCTGCATAAATTTATTTCATTACCGGAGGTTCATGCCCTCAGCAAACGTATACCTGCGGAGTTCCCTTATATAACACATTAAATTACGACTTTACTGAATTGGTTGCAATTGCTATTGTAAAGATTTCCACAGTACATTTACTATACGGGATAGGATCAAATTTCCGCATCACCGTTACAAACGGTGCTGCTAAACGTGTAGCGAGAGCTAATATACGCTATATAGACTGAGTCTGCTTCTCTAGTACCGGATCTTCCTGATATGTTAATTTGTGTTGGTATAGCTGGTTGATCTATCTCCGGTGTACCATGGATATGATTCTAGCTGCACGTCACCTATATTCCTGCAGGTGTAACGCGGGGAATCACCTTTGACACTATTTCCCATAATACATATTTAACAAAGCACCTTCTTCCCAACATCCGTTTGATATGTTGTACAATTGTGCATCTCACCTTACACCTCGGCCGCTGCTGCTCTGATACACACGCCAATGGATTCGAGTTGGGATAGATGCGCGTTTTCCTCACCCTTTGCAGTTTTAAGGGGATGACCAGGAACATTGTAAACCCTTGAAACAGCATATAGCTCTATCTTTTTTCCACCGGCTTGCCGTAGGAGTGATAAGGCTGATCTGGCTGGAATTGTTCAGTGTATGAAACATAACCCAGGGTTTGGGTTTGTTTTCAGCATTGAACATTTGTGATCCCCGTTAGGGCATAAAAGTGCGGGGTATACTGTAAGGATCAGCTGTTCGGTCGTGTTCTCGAAAAGAAGGACCACAGGTTTTGCAGGGGATGCGTATTGTTGGATTCGATAATGAATATCCATGATAACATGGGACTATGCACCGTGTCTATGTCTTCGTGCTGCATATATTTTGTGGAACAATGATGTCTCTCCAGGTACCAAGGTTTGGGTACGTCGTTAGAGAGTACTCTAGCTGGTACAATGTAATATACAATGGAGATGATGGCTGCAAGCTCAAGAGGAATCCAGAGGATGTGACTCTGTGGATTAAGCGGCCGACTGCTGAGGTCACAGAGACTCCTCATTCAATGACAGATGAGGCTCCCTTCGCAGAGTTCAGAGCGGATGCCATTTTGGGCATCATAAAGATCAATGGCTCGCTCTACTTGAATTTAGTTGTCTCATCAGAGCCCGTTGCAAACGTGTCTTTTGGTGAGATGACTGCGTCGGACTGTAAAACGTCTCCCATCTTCAGCGTCAAGATGATACGTATGCTGCCGATAGAGCAACGATCTCAGTATCAGGCTGGCTACCAACAGTCTGTGACTGACCGGGAGCTTAGTGACAGTGAGAGCAGTGAGCGAGGTCGTTCCCCTGGCAGAAGATTATCAAACTTATCTGCTGCTCTGGATCTTGACGGGGGCGACATGCCCAACGATGACCCTAACCTTGGTATTATCAATGATCTCAACCAACTGTTGACGACTGGCCATTATTTCAGCCGTGCAACCGATTTGACTCGTTCTATGCAGCGGCAGTGGGAATTAGGCTTTTTGCCTTTGAAGCCAAGGCGGTTTACCGGGCAGGTGCATGAGACTGCCGACACTGCGTCGACCAAAAATGGTACCGAAGAGTCCAATGCCAGCGTTGGGAAATGTTTGTTTGAGATTGCTGACCCAACTTTTAACTGGAGCCGTGGTATGCTTCACGGTATTCCTTCTCACTGGATCACTGTTTTGATGCAGGGTTACGTGGGTTACTCCATACATAGCTGGAACGGCAAGCGTGTGGAACTGATGCTGATTGGACGGCGTAGTACGTATCGCTACGGTACGCGTCTAAATGCGCGTGGTATTGATGAGGATGGCAACGTAGGAAACTTTGTGGAGAGCGAGTTGCGTTTACGTGTCAACAACGGGTTTTGGAAGAGTTTTGTCCAGGTACGAGGATCAATTCCTGTATTTTGGGGTCAGAAGAACATATTTTCTCCTGCTTACTTCACCAGACCTCTAAACGAGAGCGAGGCGGCGTTTCTGCTTCACTACAAGCAGCTGGAGACGTTGTACGGTGAAGGTTCTGAGATATGCTTCATGTCACTTTTGGACACAAAGGCTAGCGAGATAGCTCTCACCCAGGGCATGGAACATATTGATCACACGTTCCCGGACATGAATCTTCATATGGTCAGATACAACTACAACGAGAAGGTGAAGTGGAGCACTATGCTTTATGAGTTACTGACATTTGTAAATTTGCAACTGTTGAGTACCATGCAGCGTATCGGTTACTTCGATGGGCGGTTGATGAAGGAGTCTTTAAAGGTTGCACAGCGGCATCGCTTGGACAATGGCCGTATCGAGGGCACTCAGAGGGGTGTGATAAGGACTAACTGTCTTGACTGCCTCGATCGTACTAATGCGATGCAGCTCATGGTAGGCTGGGTTTGGTTGGCGAGTATGTTGGATCCTGATGGTTTGAGCAACCTCCTGGAGCTCGACAACGAAAGCGATTTCAACGGTTCACTGCGACAATTTCGTGACATGTGGTGCGCTCATGGAGACGCAGTAAGCTTCCACTATGCAGGCACGGCCTCTATCTACTCCCAGCACATACGCGAGGGCAAGCAGTCTTATGTTGCCATGTTCCACTATACCAAGACCATGGTCACTCGGGCATGCAGCTACGTGTTTAACGACGAGGCGCGCCAAAACTGCATGGATATGTTGATAAATGGCCAGAACCCACAAGTCCAGTTGCAAAATTCAGCTTCATCGTCTCCTCGGAGTCTGCCCTCTGTTGTGCAGTCTGAGAACATAGCTTTAAGTGATGTCACCGTTTGGTGTGGAACATGGAACATGAATGGTTCCGTGCTATCAAATAAGGACGACATGTCCGACTGGATTTCTGCGGGTGTGAAGCATGGCGCAGAAATATACGTCTTCTTTTTGCAGGAGTTTGTTGAGCTTTCCATGTTGAATGTTTTGAGCGGCAAGACCGAGGAGAACAAGGAGATGCTCTTCAACGGCAAGGCCATACGTATTTTGACAGCGATGCACGAGGACAAGAACGTTAAGTTCGTCCACTTGAAGTCATGTTCGATGGTGGGTCTTTACGTTACAGCTTTCGTCAGTGAGCGTCTAAGACCATCTGTTCGCAACTTGACTACCACGACCGTGAAGACTGGTTTCAGTGGCAACGTGGGTAACAAAGGGGCGGTTGGTTTGAAATTTGAAATCGGTGGTCAACGGCTCACGTTCGTTGACGTGCATTTGAACTTTGGGAAGCTGCCGACGCGTGTTCGTATTCAGGAACTGGAGTACGTGATGAAGAATGCCTTCGATGAAAGTGAGCCGGATACTTTGTACGATGATGACTTATTTGTTTTGGCTGGCGACTTCAATTTTCAGATAGCTATGAACGATGAAGACCCCCTGGACATTATGGATGAGCTCTACGCTGGTAATTTGGAGAGGCTGCTCCGTGCTGACGAGTTTTTGTCTGAGGTAAAGAGGGGCCCTCCTCATCTGAGCAACCTGCAGGAGGCACCCATTCGGTTCGAGCCTACTTACAAGTTCAAGGTGGGGACCAGCTTCTATCACATGAAGCGTCCTCCAGCCTGGTGCGACCGCATCCTGTATGGGGGCTCCAGCGTGCTGAAGAAGGCACGGTCGATTAAGTGCCTTTCATACATGCGTCACGATGACATGGTTTCCAGCGACCACAAGGCAGTCTCCGCGGTTTTCAAGCTGTCGGCAGATAAGCTCAAGAAAGAGTTGGAAACAATATCGCTGATTGACCTATGATATTTCAATGTGCTTATTACACATTTGGTGACTGTTATTTTATGAGCCCACCATATAGTGCAAGTTTGATATTAGCGGCCCTACCGTTCTCTATGTCAGCTAAATTAGCGCCCATCAGCTGGGGCCATCATTTAAAGGCGAAACCAAGCACCTACTAAGATCTCCTATTGGCTGCTGAAGTGCTTAGATGCTGCTACAAGACATTTACTACTATATTTTCTAAACGTGCGCTTCGTATCATTGAATTTAGGCTCAACAAGTACCGTTTGTAATAGTTGCAACTACTTTCGTAGTTTTCATGTTGATATATATGCGCAATGGCATATTTACCTAAGGTTAAACACTCGGAACGTTTCCTCGGCAATCCGCAGGTATATACCAGTAGCCCTTGCCACGCGGAGACGGTGCCGATGCCCGTGCTTTCAAGGTATGTCAAGGTGCGTTGGGTAGTTCCAGCACAAGACAGTTTATTAGCGTATGTTCGCACAAATCGCCATATAATGGAAATTGTTTTGGAGTTATTTGTAATGGCTGAAAACCTTTCGGTTTCCAAACAGTGCCTGGGAAGGGTGGTTACTGTATCACTGCAATAAACCTACATTTACAACCTCCTTCAGATGCCATATATCTACAATACTGCACATTTCCCTGACTGAATGCATTGCAAGCTGCGGGATACCAACGTCGACCACTGGGATACACAGGCGGCTCGACAGAAAAGGACCGACCGTTGACCCGCACGGGCTGTCGTTGGGGACTCTGAAGTCCTGTAGCGGCACTCCACACGACTTTGCGGTCTCTATTACAACCCCAGTGGCTCTAAGATCAGTTGCATATCGTCCGTTGACGTTGCGTTTTACTACAAGCCCCTCGTGGAAATGCGGCGCATGTGAGTTCGCATGCCGCTCCGGGTAGTTCGGATGTATGGCATGTGACATGTCTACGTTGAATACCATTGCACGGTCCTTGGTGTGCTTGAAGGATGACCCAAGTGCATCATATATTTTATCGATCCACTCGAGTGTGATCTGTGAGTTGGCACCTGATGCCATCAAGGATCCCATTTCCTCGTAGTTGTAGAAGATGGTGCATATGATAGAATCACAGTTTTCAATGCCTGTGTATACTTAGTGAATAGTTTTTTGAAAGTGGAAGAATCGCTTACCTGCTCCGTTGAGGAAGTCACAGAAGCCACCCATAATGCCGAAGCATGATGCAAGGTTGTCCAGGCGTCCACTGGATAGGAATTCCTCATATATTCCAGACAATGCGGACGGGTTGTTATCCATGAGGCACAAATCCATATCAACGATATCGTCGACGCCAACCTTCAGCTCCCTGTGAAGCAATAAGCACTTCCATTCCACTGGGAGTGGAACCTACCTCGCAATGTATTCGAGTATAGGCTTTGAGGTATCTGAGTTGAGTTTGTGGACAGCTTCAGTTGCCACTATTCCTTTCAGGTGTGCCTCCTGCGCGTGTCATGAGGGTACACGGTACGAATGACATACGCGGTTGAGCTTCAAAACTTCACGTTCTGCCTGGTTTTGGAGGTGTATTGCCATATTTGGCACCACAATTATTGGTTTGGCAACGTGCAGAAGTCTCTCCTCTAACAGCCCTGAGAGGATATATAGTTGTTTCCTGCTTGTACCAACCATTGTTCCGGACAATGACTCGCCCAGCAACTCCAAGATCTCGGTCCAGCCATGTATGCCAGAGACCGGAGGTGTAGGTGAGGGATATGGCCTGATGGCAGCATTCACCTCTAGAAACCGTGACCTACTTGGTTGAAGGCATGCGCGTTACTGTCGCACTTGTACTCCAACTTTAGCGCTGGCGAATCAGTATGCCCCGCTGCCAGCAGGAGACCTCCCTTGGAAGCATCGAAGTTTTTGCCTAAACGGGTTATGTTTTGATTAGCTGTGTCACTTACCAACATGAAAGGCCATCAATGTTGCATTGGGGTCTGCGATGTAGTATGTGCCACCCTTTTCCAGTTTCCATGGCGTGCTGTAGGTTGATTAAATGATACAGCAAGATATAACTCACAACTGATCAAGCTCTTTGGCTGCCGGGAAGTTGTCCTTGAGGTATCTGATGAGTTCAAGTACGGAGTGTGCCGGGGAGCCTGTGTTATCTAGATACGGCATGAAAGCACGCACGAAGCGCTGAGCCGCACTGAGTGTTGATGCCTTTAGAGTCATGCTAGGCTTTGGATTGAGTGGCGTGAAATATTATGTGTGAGTGAACGAATTGCCACCACCGGGTGGGAAGACACGCGCACATACGCATCTGCGACACTTTATTGCGCGCCTCGAACTTGAGACATTTCGCTGGCCAAGCTCTTGAATTGCAAACATTAGACACACACACCGTCTTTTGGGAGTCAGTGCGTTACTCGGACTCATGGAGGAAGAGGAGCAACAGCAGCCAGAGGGCAGCAGGAGAAGTAGGTTTCTCGACATCCTATGCAACTAACCAAACACAGACTGGATATTCCAGTTAATTTTCAAGACTGTTGTGCTGCATCTGGTAATTTCGCTGTTCACGGGGTCCCAGCGTGGCAAGGTTGACCCTTCTACGGGTAAATCTGCGCAGTTGTACCACAACTTCCTGGGTGATAAGGAGTTATATGTAAGTACAAGATCTGTTTAAACCATACGTGCGCAGGATGTGTATGTGTACGTCACCCCTGATGGCCGTGGCGACTTCCAATCCCTCGAGAGTGGTGGCCAGCTGGTTTTCTCTGCAGAGAATCAGGTGTACTCTCACAAGTTGAACCGTGCTTACGAGGTAACCACGTCTACGGTGTCTGCTTCTGCGATTTTTTTCAATGAGGACGACAGCAACTTGTATGCAACCGTTTTCTTGGTCCCGCATAAAGCTTATTCGACACGTGCCACTCCCTTTTACAAGTCTGAGTTCAAGGACGGTTTCGACGGTCACATGGTTGTCGAGACAGTTGCGCTGACAACTATGCGCACTGTGAAGAAGTCTAAGGAAGTCAACCTTGTTGGCAATAACAATGATGAGGATGAGGGCGATGGTGAGGGAGGCGAGATGTGCAAACACTGGATACCACGTCTGGACGTGAACGTCGTCTATGACGTCACACCTCGTTTGTCAGCGCCCGGCGATGTCTACTTCGAAGCTCACACGAAGTACCCAGAGGAGAGTGTCTACGACCCCTTGCTGTACTTGTCGCAGTTTTGGGTGCTCGAGGAGCACTATCAATGCATAAAACCTACAATGGGTGACGAGGGTCTGAATTTGAGCATCCATTTTTCCACGTGCAGCCCGAGTTACTACATGTTCTCCACGCAGTTTAAGCTTAACAGCGAGACTGGTGGTATTTTGGGTACCCAGTCTGCGAAGGAGTTTGAGATGTTCAAGCGTACGCTGATGACGACTAACATCTATATGCTTCTTTTCTCTGGCGCCTTCATTATGCTTCACAGCGTTTTCTCCTTCTTCGCGCTGAAGAACGACATCCAATTCTGGCACAAGAACGACTCCATGGAGGGTCTCTCGGCGCTTTCTGTGGTGATAAACTTCGTCTGTGATGTATGTCCGACTTTGTTTTGACAGCTTTCACTTTTTTCAGATCATCATTGCACTTTACATCTTCGACAGTGAGCATGTGTCGTGGCTTGTGTTGTTCGAGATTGCAATTGGTGTTGTAGCATCTGCTTGGAAGGTATCTAAGGCTATTCGAATAACCTTGACGAGGCAGTTCCCCTACATCCAGGTGGGTAACGCGAGGGTGAGTTTTAGGCTTTCATGCATTTGATACCGCCCAGAACTACGTCGAATCCAACACAAAGAAGTACGACAAGATGGCCATCAAGTATATGAGTATTGTGATGCTTCCCTGCATTATGGGTTACGCCGTTTATTCCCTGCTCTACCACAAGCACAAGTCTTGGTACTCTTACCTGATTTCTGTGGCGGCCGGCTCTGTGTACACTTTTGGGTTCATCATGATGACTCCTCAGATTTACATAAATTATAAGCTGAAATCTGTTGACCATCTTCCATGGCGTGCGCTGATTTACAAATCCCTGAATACCTTCGTGGATGATGTCGCATCCTTCCTGATTGACATGCCGTGGATGCATCGTCTGTCGTGCTTCAGGGATGACATAATATTTTTCTGTTACCTGTACCAAAGATGGGCCTACAGGGTGGACCCATCTCGTCCTAATGCGTGGAATACATCACCTGCTTCGCAGGAAATCCAGGACGAGGACAAGCAGGAGTCTCTTGACGCCCAGCCAGAGGCTGCGGCAGAGAACGTGACAAACTTGGACGAGCACCCGACCACGGGCAAGAAGTCCAGCAAGCAGCCGACTAGGCGCAAGTGAGCACTAGGTGCGTATATGAACATGTGTTAAGCCAGTATACGTATTCGAGTATGTACACGACTTTCCAAAATTTGGGTGAACTACAATGCTGTATGTCTTTGGTTACATACAGACCAAATTCTTGGGTTAATACCCACTAATGATTACATATTGCGTTTCCATGAAACTTAGAGCCCCTTCCTGCTAGTCTGTGCACCAGCATTGCCCGGTATGACTGCAGGACGTGGTTAGATGTATGCATCGGCGATATAACGTTGAGATGCTGTTGGTTGTGTGAGCATGTATTTGAGAGTGTTAAACATGGCAATCGTCTTTTAACGTGTTTCCGGTGACGATTTATGCAGATTGTATCATGCTTAGCGTTGGCTACATAATGCGCATCGTAGAACTACGCATTTGTGTCTGGCATCACTTTGTAGTAGTCGCGGCTTATAATTGCATCCTCCGACAACACTGAGGTGTCTCCCAGAATCCAGAACTTGAGCAGTTCCTCCTTGCATGGATATGCGGAGTTTTCCATCTCGCTCGCGGGTTTGTAGCTGTCGTCCGGTGGCGCGTACGTGAAATCTGGTCCCATATTAAGTGTGGCCGATCCACCCATGAATGTGGAGACTCCTGGGTGGTATTCAACACAATAAAGAGTTGTAACCACAGTTTTTTTCCATTGCCCATTAACTGAGAACATGAGTTGCGAGTCCACGTTTAAAACTTTGGCGGCCTCTAGGGATGCCGGGTTGGTGACGTCGCATAATAGCGCCTTGCGCACAAAAGGCCATAATGCTGCGATTCCTCGTGGGTCTGGTAGCCTGGTACTTGTTTGTCCCAGTTTGATTGCACAGCCGACTATATCGCCTGGTTTAAGATCTATGACTTCGTCGCCCGGTGCCGTGATATCCTTTCCATCTTGCATTACTCTGCACCCATCCTGCGCATATGTGATATGGCGCTACACAATGCAACGAACCTGGCTGATTGAGCAGCCGAAAACGTTGGAGCCAATTGGCCCGTCAAACCTCGACAGCCTAGTGCCAAAACCCACACGCACACTGGGTTTAATTGATTCGGCTAAGGACGGAATGCTTTGCAACAAGTTTCCTACTGTTGCGTCTGACTCCCAACCTCTAAGTTTGAATTCTGACCATGACTGATCGGGTTCATTAATGCGGCACTCAAAGTACCAGTTTCCACTTGTAACACATCCTCTAGTCAAAGCAGAGCACCACATCTTTGACCCTGTGTATGTTAGCCTGTCTTCAGAGATTCTCGCTGGTGGTTCGCTCTCTGAGTACCTGCAAAGGTTTCGGATGTGGTATTATCCATTTACCTGATATCAAATGCATTATATTCTAGATCGGGCATCCATATTATTTTCATACGTTTAGCCTCGGAAGCGAGGTCTACGAACTTGCGGGCCTTATCCATGTTGCAATAGGGGTCGACGTTTTGAGTCTATGTATGCTTCGTCTGGCTGATTGAACAACTGCCAGTTAAAAAGCCGTCAGCAACAGAGAATATGCCCTGTATGAGACTTCTGTTGGGGTCACTTCGATAGAGAGACTGGTATTGTACTATTTCACAGTTCGACCCGTACCAGGCTTTTATATGCCTATTTAATGGAACCGCCTAAACCTTCCGGGCGATGAAAGCGCTATTTCCTAGGTTCAATGCGAGGGAGCATCACCATCCATGCATGCGACTTAAAGCATATTACATCAATCCCGAATCCGACCGTCTTCAAAATGAAAATCAAGCCTCTCCAAGCGCGGTTGATTGAAGGATACTAGCATATTATTACACACGCTCAGTGCGTTTCTGTGACACTGTACAAGTCATATACGTTCATGTTTCCATTGTTGACATGGTCACGGAATCGTATTATTACTTCGTTGTTAACGTGAGTTTATCAGCCTTCTATGAAGATGCAAGATGTCTCAGGAAGTTCAGTTCCAGCGCCACAAATGACGAAGACGACTACAACATACTCACACGATCATATGTGTAGTTATATATGATCTTCCATATTCGTCTGAGACCGCATTTTTCGATGACGATGATGGGGGTTGTGACGTCATCATCAAGATGTGCGCGGGTGGGACTAGCAGTTGTGCAGGGTCGTCAATATAAACAATGTATGATATTGTGAATGGTCCATCCACAATTGAAGTGTGATCGCTTCGACACCGAGTGTCGTTCACACGCAATCCTTCAGCGCTACGTCCGCCTATCGGATTCAATGTTCTCTAGTATATGTTCTGTGAACATTCATTGATCCGTAAAATCTGCTCCGCTGAAGTGTACCATTCATATTCCGCACATCAGTGGCGTCACACAGTGACGGCTATGAAAGGCCGTTAGACGTGTTGCATAGAAGGAAATCGTGCTGTGTGTGAGCCGATCGCAATAAAACTAAATACAGCGGATCAAGTCTGCCCCCAGTATACGCATCCCACCTTTTCCTACGTTGCATTGGACCCTGTTGCTCAACGATGGATGCCAACCGTGACGAGGCACTGAAATGTGTCAGCATCGCAAAAGCCGCTATGGAGAATGACGACATAGCCAAGGTACACCGATATTCGTACTATATCAGGTTTCGTAGGCTCTGAAGTTTTTATCCAAGGCTGATAATATGTATCCCACTGATGAGGTGAAAGAGCTGCTGCAGAAATGTCGTGCCAAGGCCGCAGATTCCACAACACGGGAGCGCCCGCCTCGCCCCAATGGTATGTTTTAACGATAGTTTCACCAGATCATGGAATCTGTAGACACCACGAATCCAACCAAGGATAATTCTACTTCGAGGGTGGCAGCGGAAGGTTCCCGAGTTGATGCCAAGACTGCTGCACTCAATCGTGAATGCGCAGCGATTCTAAATTGTAAGAGTTACTATGATGTCCTTGGCGTTTCCCGTAACGCAAGTGATGAAGAGATCAAGCGTGCTTATAAGAAGCTGGCGCTTAAATATCACCCGGATAAGAATCCTTCGAAGCGTGCTGGAGAGGCCTTTAACAAGATTTCCGACGCCTTTCAATGCTTGAGTGACAGGAAGCTACGCGGTCATTACGATCGGTTTGGGAGGGATCCTGGTGATCATGTGAACAGGGGCCACTACGCACACCATCATTATCAGGAGGTGTTTATGACTCCGGATGCACTTTTCGAAGCGTTGTTCGGCATGTCTGTACCTCATAGACGTCGCCCACATCAGAACGCCCACTCCACTCAACAAACCACGAGCACAAGGAATACGAAACCACAGCAGGCTACGCCTGATGCAGCTCCAAACCAGAATGGCGTCCCATTATTTTACCTTCTTCCGTTCCTGGCGTTGCTGTTCATGATGTTTATCAGCAACCTCATTGGTAACGAAGTTCCGGCGTTCCAATTCACACGATCGCCTCACTACAACCAGATGGTGTCTACTCAGCTGAATGCTGTTGTGTACTACGTGGACGGGCGGACCTTCGACCGCGCCTATCCGCCAAGCTCTCAGGCGCGCGTGAAGCTTGAGTATGAGGTTGATTACAATTACTTCGATGGCAAGTGTTCCCAGGATAAGAGGGATAACCACACGCGGGCTTATGCATACATCTCCCGCATGAAAACTCCGCCCAAGGAAGTGTACGATCTACCACACAGCTGCCAGGTGCTCGGTTCTTTGCGCAGTACGTACGAGGACTACTTGAGAAATCATGCATACCGCGCGCGACAATAACCTCGTTGTAACCCTTCTCATAAAGCAGATGTGACCTATCGCTTCCCTCGTATCTATTGCTGTACATACTACCACTTCAGTTTGCCAGCGTCATGTGTATACGCAAATTAATGTTACAATGCGAGCATTATTTCGCCTCTGTATCTGCTACTGTTTGTGTGTCGTTTTGTGCCGTGGCGTGGATGTTGAGCGCCATGGCTGCCAGTTGCGATTCGCAATAGCCGGGGAGGGAGCGCCTAAATCGCGGGGCAACAGCCTTGCATGGTGATGCTCCATAATTTGTGAATCCTTCCTGGAGGTCCTTCAGTTCCAGCTGCATCAGCTGAAGGCGGACCTGGCTTTCGCTGCACTTGTGTGAGCAATATGGCGTTGCGACCTACTGTATGCACTTGATCATGGCTTCGTAGAAAGCGCGCGTGAAGCCCTCTATGACCATAGTCTTCTTGGACGAGGAGCCGCATTCACCGGCGCGTGTTTGGTATATTACCCGGTATTTGTTGGCGACCCAGAAACCATCAAGGAGGTCCCACATGCTGCGAACATATGGCCGCTTATACCTACAGAAGAGCACTACCTTATAGTTATTTTTTCCCAGTTGCATGAGTCCTTGTGTGAATGCAGCACAAGAAAATTGTTTGGGTCAGTGCCGTCGCAGGTGAAGTACCACGTGCCGGAAAACAATTGCGGGTCCCATAGATTACGTCGCGTGCCCAGGCATCCTGATTTGTCCATAAATCAGATCCCAGATACTCACCTTGCTTCCCGGTTCGCCACGCCTCCCGGTAGCTCATAGTGATATCGGTTATTTTGGGGAGGCACTCTCCGCGCAGCTGCAATCCACGACTCCTGATTTTGCTCTCTACATCGGTTTCACCGTTCTCAGCACAGCAGTCACTGTTATTTATGTCCAAGGTGATAAGGTTAACTTACTTCTGTGCTTCATCAGCTGTTGCATTGGCAGAGTGTCCTTCCACTGGAAGGTTAGTGCTGTCCGAAACAGCCTCTTCAGCACCCATTGTGTATAGCGCTGTAACTAATCTGTGATAGAACGAGCATCTGTGTTGGTAAACACAAATAGACCATGGATGCCTCAGCGCTAGGGACTAGTAAGACACCCGATAAAACGAGCACACATCAAGTTATGAAGTTGAATCCTTGCTAAAATGTTTAATTCGTATACCGTTGCCATCATGTCTACTGCGACATGCTGCAACCACAGTGTGTACTACCCGCTGCCTACGGCGGTTCAGGTGTCAACTAGTCGGAGTTTGCCGAGCATTATTCAGCATGCTGCTGGAAGTGTACCGCGGCCCATGCCTCGCCGAACTTCTTCAAATACTTCAATTTCTCGTCTGTGGTCCTGAGAGCGTTCCATTCATGGTACGGGAGCGGGCAGACCTTAATTCCCTGTAAACTGCTTGAGATTTCCAGCCCCAACGAACAGTACCTTCATGGACAGCGTCTTCATCTCCACTTGTGAGAATACTGTCGGCTTGTGTGACATTGCATAGTAGCTGTATGGTCCTACATGAAGTTACGTACAGCTCCTTTGTAACATACCTGCACACCTGATGGCAACGCTATACTCCTTAATGTAGATATCGGCATACACGTAGTCGAACAAAACGTTTCTTCTGTGCTCAACCCCGTGCGATTGCAGTAGTCGCGAGACTTCCATTGCCCATCGTGAGAGTTTCCTGTTAATCTAGGGTAGCATGGGCATTTGTTCCTTTATCTTAGACACACCTTTTGTATCTGATACTCCTTTACCTTATGCTGTAGAGCCTTCAGATCGCTGTCGAATTTGTCAGCGAATTCTGTGTTAATCTGGATGTCAAACTCCTGGGCACTAACCTGGCTGTTTGAACTTCAAGTGGTCGAATACATACTTGAGCTTCAGTGCCTTGTAGTTTTTCAAGAGATCCTTTCGTGTGCACAGCAGTTTCAAGCTGGCCTCCACCGTCTGTGAACATCAATTTCCTGGAAGAGCACCCCAGATACTTACCTCCTGGGGAATGTTCAGTATACATACGGCAGTGTAGAGATAGAGGACCAACGATTGGGAATCTATAGTATCAGGTTTCTGCAAAGGATACAGACGCAACTTAATACTCTGACCTCTGCTAGAATGCGAGCAAATCTTTCTACACATGCGTCGTAGAAGTTTTTTGCTACAAAATCCAGCTTCGCAAAAGAGTGAAAGGATAGAGTCAGCAGCTCTTGGCTGAGTTCTCCCTTCTCGACAGCTGGGCGCAACTTGTCTTTCAACAATCGTAGTAGCAGTGGATTCCTTATGTCGAGCTTTGCAACGGCAGCCAGAAGCAGTGCTGCCTGCAGAGCGTTCATCTGGTGGTGTCTAAGGGAAACTGCCTTTGTTAGCATGTTCCAGAACCTGATCCCAAATGATGCAATGGCACAACATCACAATCTAAGTGGACGTAGTTTACTATAAAAGCACGACAAACTAGCTATTGCTTGGATACATACCTCTGGTGGTAAATGTGGAAGAAAGAGAGGGTATTGGCGGTAAGCGATATATCCTGAAGATTTGCATGGTCCATTTTGAGGCATATCTGAACGTCTGATGAACACCTAATAATCGGTGTTACCTCGTTAGTCGCCAGGTCTATGATATCGTAGTTGCGCAGCTCCAACCTCTTCAGGGCGTTCAGGATAAGGGCAACACCTGTAGTTGAGGTGTCAATGCCCTATCAGGATATCACTTACCACCACATGACATGCTGGATAGATTGCGCACGATCAGTGGTGCCATGATCTTGAGCAAGTGGTTGTCGCGGTATCTGATTGGACATGCACAAGGATCGCGTTTAACCCACCGCACTTTTGCGAAAGAATACATGACCAGACATATATCAGCTGGTTGAAGTACCCCCGCCACAATGGAAAGTTTATGTATGTAACGGCTCCACAGCGCTCCATTGAAGACGCCACCAGTGGCCGACTTGTATATGCATTTCACAAGGCTCTTGGTTCGTTCATATTCTTGCGGCGAAGATCCTGGTGCTCCACTTCCGTCAAGTGCAGTATCCGCTGCGTGTAACGGTATCTTTGGTACGTGGACTAAGTGATCCGTATATTCTAGGGGGCTGGTGGTATCCTTGTACTCATTTAGCGGTGGACGATAGAGACGCTCTATTGAGCGGACCTTTTTCAAGACTTTTTTGCTTAGTTTCGGGAACTTGTAGGAATTCTCCTCACTTGCATCAGCTTGAGAAGTTGTGTGGTTTGCAGTAGACAAGGTACGGTTTGCAACGTTCAGAAACAGTTGGTTACGCCTTCTCAGCGCCCCTGTGCGATAGAGACTACTAGAAGGAGCGCTCGGAGGTCCATCTGAATTTACACATAGGCACAATGCGTCAGTGTAACAGCCTGTAGTGCAGGCGTTGACGGAAGCCGATAGAAGGCGACACCGGATCACCAGCGACCGGTCACACCGCGGCACACCGCGGCTGCCTACGCCCTGGAAGGCACCAAAAGCACGAATACACATCAACATAACACAAAATCACATTTTTGTACTATGTATGTTACTTGTCCTCAATGTTGGGACCAATGTATGGGTACGAAATACTGTTGTCAATGGTGATTCTGGACGAGGACACAGAAAGCGGATTACTCCGGGCCTCCGACATATTTATCTATAATTAAATGCGTCTTGATTCATCCCCATTTGAAGGGTGCTTCCAGATTTTTGTTTGCAAACTCCCAGTTGACGAGATTCCACCAGTCTAGACAGCATGATTAACACGAACAAATCAACCAACTGTTGATGTAGCTCATACGGTCGTTTCTGTAGTCAATGTAGTATGCGTGCTCCCAAACGTCACAGCAGAGAAGAGGTATGCCTAGGTTCTCCTTAAGCGGCGACCCGGCGTCATGAGTCTGAACTATGTCGGTGGTACCGTCATCCTTCAGTACGAGCCATCCCCAACCAGATCCGAAGTGCCCAGCCAACATGGTAGAGAAATCTTGCTTGAAATTGGCAAACGAACCAAATTTCTCGTCAATTTTTTTGCGAATGGGTCCGGTGGGTTCGCCTCCACAGTTCGGTCCCATTGAGTTCCAGTAGAAGGTGTGATTCCAGATTTGGGCGGCATTGTTGTAAACACCGCCGCTTTGGCCCATGACTAGTTCTGCAAAGACGTATTTAAAGTGCAAATATGCAGCACAGAGGCTGCTACGAAAGCTACTAACCTTCTAGTGACAGGGACTCCATGGGAGTGCCCTTGACAAGACCTACATCAACATATGTCCACCTCAAAGTATCAGCATACCGTTTAGTTTGGCCACGTAACCGGCATGATGTTTTCCGTAGTGGAAGCCTAAGGTTTCCTCGCTGATGTACGGCACCAGATCTTTCATCCCATAGGGCAGTGGCGGCAACTTGAACGCCATTTTGCTGTAAACCCGGTTAATTTCACGTATATTTGGTGTGTAAAAATGAAGATGTTGACTTGAATTATCTATAAATAGCAGGTTTACATGACCGTGCCGCAGTTCACCTTCTACGGCGATTACAGCCTTTAATTACCTTAAAAATTGTAGAAGCAATAGTTCGAATAATTATTGTAGTATAATTTGAATTGTTGTTCATCAATAAGCCGCTAAAGGGATCGAAATATTAACCTTTATGGGGACGGTGTTTATATCTACTCAAGATGGATCATCTTCGCCGCGTCTCTAACACATTACGTACGAGATGTTGGAATCTTGATCTATATGGTAGAACACGAAGAACAGGCTGTTCCGCTCACCCCCGATGAGAAAGGTGAGTTTCAAATAGAATGTCGTGCCAATCCTGTCGTCAATCGGTCAATGCTGGACCCCTTTTGTTGCCCAGATGCCAACTACATAGCCTATATCTCACACACCTTCAGATGCCATCGCCGAGGAGCAGGAAAGGCAGTACAATCTGCTTCGGGAGAAGCTCGACATTGGTAAATCGGAGGACACTGGCACCAATGTCGACTTCATCATCTTCATGCTGCATGGTATTGGATCTACCTCCCACATGCTTTCAAAAGACTATCGCATGATCAGATACATGGTTAACAGCATTAAGAAGCATTGGTTTTATCAACAGAGATTCAAAACGCACATTCACGTGGTGGATTGGAAGCGCCATATCATTGACGCCCAGAACATGTATGCTCCATTTACACAAGCATTGATATTCCACAGGTTATTCGAACATACTTACATCACAACGGCAAAGGAGACCAGGAAGGTAATCACAAGTCACATGTTGGACATTGGTTTTTTCCTCAATCCCCGATATGCTGATTTCCTCCTTGAGAGTGTTGTTGGTGAACTTGACACTGAAATCACTCGCCTGAAAAACGTAAGTCCCATATCACAAGCCGATGTAATGTGACAGCACCCGTCTGGGAAGTTCAACAATTCCAAAGTGGTCGTCATCGGGTATTCCATGGGATCTCTTATCCTCCACGAGATTCTTTGTAGTAATCCTGGGAGGCCGTCTAACCTCAGACCGGAAGAACGGCCACGGCTGAAGCACAAAGTAGATTACATGTTTGCCGTTGGAAGCCCATTGTCATGTTTTATGATATTTCAGTCGCCCCAGGTAGGAGAACATTCGTAGTTGTTGTGTAGTCTTAATGCACGTGGTACAAGCTCGCTGATACCATGTGCTATTACATGTGGCCTTATGTGCGGTATATAGCGGAGCATCTAATGTCTGTGAACTTCATCCTAACCTTGTGTTGAACAGCGATAAGTTTACTGATCAAGCTTGCTGTTTGCGCAGTTTCCATTTACAAGCATGCCACACTGCTAAATATTATGACGTTAACGCCTGAAAGCATTTTGCAGCTTATGACAACTGGTATGAAGCTACCAGAGGGGGTTGAAGTGTACAACATCTTCCACCCATACGATCCTGTCGCCTTCAGGTGGGAACGGCTAATTTACAGGGATATAAGTGATCTTCCGGAGCCAGAGCTTCTCCCATACTGGCAAAACAACGGGTTCAAAAATTGGTACGGCTGGGAGCGCAGCGTCCAACAGGCTAAGAGCATGATCGTGGAGAATATCAGTGACGTGGCATCTTCGATCAGCAGGAGCATATTCGGGTGGTGGGGAAGTAATAAAAGCAACAGCGTGCTCGTCAACAATGTAGCCGTGCATGATAAAAGTGCGTTATCTTTTATCCATGATACCGTAAATGTTTTTGCAGGACACCTTGCCCTGAGCACGTTCAAAATGAAGCTGAAGGAGAAGGCAACTTCAAGCGGTATGGAGATATCTAGTGATATTCTTAATGACAACATACCGCATATTGATGGCCAGCGCACATGCCAAAGCATTAATGGTATGGGTACAGGATCGAGTCATGATAGACCTATGGAAGGTGGTAACCTTGACAAGGACGACATAGAACGTCTGGAGGATGAAATGCTTGCGGAACGATCTTCAAATGCGTTGCAAGATATGAACAGGCATGCTGGAAGCAAGCTTCCGCGCAGATATGACTTCCAGTTACAAGAGGACATAACGGAGCACATCTTGAGTCCGCTCGGCATAATTCAGTCCCACACCAGTTACTGGTCATCTAAGGACCTCATCTTTTTCATCCTCAAAAAGCTAAACAAGAAGCATGATGCCGTTCCCATCACTGTGTATTTGAACTCCATAAAGATAAAAGCCAAGAGGTTGGCCGACTCCGCCGCCACCAATCAGTTGAAAACCAAATTCCTCGGTCTGTCTGAGGAGGCGAGTTCCTATGCCGACAAAATAACCTCAGAGGTACTTTGATGCTTACGAATCGTGAGATGTCATGTTTTACAGGACAACAAAGCCAAGGTTGAGGCATCTACGCCCTTCGCTAGCACGTGGTCGAACCTCATGAAGTCCAAGGAAGACTCTTGCGATGAGGCGGATATCACATGTTCAGATCCAATTGATTGAAGAACTAAGATGTTTTACAATAGCCAAGGCGTTATCGGAATTCGCGGGCATTTATACGTCAAGTGAGCTATATGGTTGCCATGTTCATTTGACGTTCGTATGGATACGGAGTCCGGATTCTGGAACGTTGTATTTTAGAATCACCGTTGTACGGCGATCCAACTTCGTTGCTGCTTTGCAAATACCGTTGCATGATCATCATAGGCGCCTTTATTGGAATGCCTGGTGACACCCTAACCCTTCATAAAGCGTGCACAGCTAAATCATTTTAAAAATCGCAATAATTAGAACGATGGCCATGAATCATATGTTGTACCGTCTAAAGGCGGTTGCAGAGGCACAGCATTTACAATGGCCGCCTGTGTCTGCTTCGGAATACGAGTTGACCTTCCTCAGGGCAGGTGAGAATACGATCGATCTGCTAATATACGGATCACAGACGGCACAAACACGCACACATCGCTATATATTGACACACTGTTAGAGCACTTGCAGGGTGCGTACCCTGACTACAGAAGACAGAAGGTCAACGTCCTGAGGAAGGTGATTACTTCGGTGATTCTTGAGGCTGATATACCGTATGTTCACACTTATTCATTCACAAGTGCCTTGTAGAGGTAATGTACGGCGGCGAAAAGGCGATGTTGAAATGGAAGACTGGAGCCAGCCGGCGGTGCTCAACATCGATGCGACGTCGCAGCAGTCACAAGGCCAGGGACTGTGCAGCCTTAACGCCACAATGGCCAGTTCCTACCGAACCAAGACTTCACCTGACAAGGTTAAGTTGGAAAGTTCCTCTAAGAAGGGAAAGAAGCCCAAAAAGAGCGAGGTTGAAGACGAGTCGTTCACTAGCAAAATGGTCTTCATACCCGAAACTGACCTTTCGACCCGTCTCGATGATGTAGGTGGTATAGACGCCATAAGGAGTGAGATAAGTGATCTCGTGGTCCGTCCTCTGAAGTTTCCGCATATATACAGACACCTCGGGGTCCAGCCAACGAAGGGGATCCTGTTGCATGGGCCTCCCGGTTCTGGCAAGTCTAAATTAGCCGAAGCTATTGCGGGTAAGTGCTTGCATTTTCATGCGCATATGCGATTGCAGGGGAAGCAGGCTGCGCCTTCTTCAGGGTTGCCGCCACGGAATTAGTCACCGGAATGTCTGGGGAGTCTGAGAGTCGGCTACGAGATCTCTTCGAACAGGCGAAGCGAGATGCACCGAGTATAATATTCCTAGATGAGATCGATGCAGTTACGCCTAAACGTGAAAATAGCTCTCGTGAGCTCGAGAAACGCATCGTTGCACAGCTTGGGATTTGCATGGACTCTATAGCCGAGCACTTTGTTATTGGTAAGGGGACTGTGCTGATGTAACTCTAATAAATTCATAGTAATCGGCGCCACAAACCGTCAGGAGTGCCTAGACCCAATGATCAGGCGCAATGGAAGGTTCGATCGTGAGATTTCTATGGGCATACCCGATACGGGGGCTAGGTTCAGCATTTTGAAGGTATGGCAGTCTTATCTGGTTGAGAGCAACTCACAGGCGGTTTCAAAACGGATGCGTCTTGATGCTGATGTAAACTTTGAGGAGATCGCCACCATGACACCAGGTTTCGTCGGTGCGGATCTCCAGGCAGTCACGCGTGAAGCTGCCACATGTGCTATAACACGTATTTTCGCGACAAATCCAAGCATTGTAAGTGTACGTCCCGGCAGCTTTTCTTCATCAGCTGCAGTGTGAGATGGAACCGTCCCATTTGGACTCGATATACATACGGCAAGAGGACTTCTGCGCAGCAGTGGGCAAGGTACAACCCAGCGCCAAACGTGAAGGGTTTGCTACAATTCCAGACGTTACGTGGGACAATGTTGGGGCGCTATCGCATCTTCGTAAGGAGATGGAGGAGCACATCGTCTTCCCAATCATGTTTAAGAGTTTATACAAGACATTTGGCGTCTCTGTTCCAGCGGGGATTTTGCTGTACGGGCCCCCTGGGTGTGGCAAGACCCTGCTTGCAAAAGCCGTTGCAAATGGCAGCAAAGCGAATTTCATTTCGGTAAAAGGTTTGTCCTGAAATCTTGATCAAAACTGGATTGCAGGCCCGGAGCTGCTAAACAAATATGTGGGTGAGAGCGAAAGGGCAGTTCGCTTGATATTCCAGAGAGCTGCTGTGAGTGCTCCATGTGTCGTTTTCTTCGACGAGGTGGATTCTTTGTGCCCTATAAGGAACAGCGAGTCGAATCAGACCACTGAGCGTGTGGTCAATCAGCTCCTCACTGAAATGGACGGCATCCAGAATCGGCAGCAGGTGTATATTTTGGCTGCTACAAACAGACCAGATATAATCGATCCCGCAATGCTTAGACCTGGTAGGCTTGAACGTCTTATGTATGTCCCCCTGCCTGACGAGGCTGGGCGCATAGACATCCTTAGAAAGATCACTGCAAGCATTCCTCTTGGCAGCGATGTGAACTTAGAGCTGCTCTCCAAGCAAACGCAAGGGTATGTGGCAGTTATGTGAATAAGTAACAGTGGTGCAGATACAGCGGTGCCGATCTCGCTTCGCTCGTGCGAGAGGCAGGTATCGTCGCGGTGGAAAAATTTAGGTCTGATTTCACGAATGCCCACCCGAGTGTCATGTTGTTTCGCGATATCAGTCCCCCGCCCAATGCATGTCTTACTGCGCATGATTTTAACGTTGCCATGTCAAAGATCGTCCCATCTGTGAAGCAGCATCAAATTGACTTCTACGAGAAGTTCAAGGACAGGCAACATAGTACTATGATTTAATTTGTTTTACATGTTCAGTTAAAAGGCTCCAGTTTGCGGCGTAGCAGGGTGATCTGCGTGTCCGCGGGCATGCGACGCCACTCCGACTCAAGGACCATGGCACCACGCCACCCCGCTATATCCAGGTATCGCAGCTTTAGCTCCAGCGCCTTATTATAGATATATTCACCATTTTTTGACAATCTCGCTTCCTTTGCGTTGCAGAGCTCGCAGTAGAGACGGCGTTCGTAGTCTATGCAGTTCAATGGGAACGTGCCGTCTACCATCATCGGTATAGACTTGTATCCCAGGTGCCTAAGTGCTCTTCTAAGATCACTGTGTGCTACCAATTGTGGCTCCTCGAACCTAAAGCTGGATACACTATTCATAAACATGTGTATATTGTCGCCCAGCTCCTTGTAAATTTGTCGGTTGAAGAGGCGTAACCGCAGTTCGCATAGCTTAAGTCCACGACAGAAGGCCACCTTTTTATTCATAAGCAATCGTGACAGGCTCACAACAACTGCCTGGTATCGCTCCTCCAGTTTGGCCACCGTTTTTTGTTTGGGTTTCTCTGGATCTAGGGACCCCGGGGCCCGGAAAATTTTGTTCGGGTATTTAGCGTATAACAGGTGTGATACGCGCGGATCGATCTCATTGTAATCGTGTGTAACAGACATGTGCTGCTTCAATTGCCACACATTAGACGTTGCAGTGAAGTACTCCAGGCAGAAGTTCATGACACCCTCGAGAAGCACCCGTACCACACCGGCATCCACCGGCATACCACTGACCAGCATGACATTTAGAAGATGTATGTTCCCTTTGGTACGCCTGTAAAGCAAGTTCATGCGTTCTGATAAATCCGACGGCACGGAGTTGGCTTCCGACCTCACAAGTGACAAAATCAGGTGGTTCATCCGGGGAGCGAAAGAGGTAGATTCATCTTTTGTCACACTGGCAGCTTTGTGTAAAGTGATCAGCTGAGCTCGTGAAAGGGTCTCACCAGTCTTGCCAATACCTTCGCAGACCAGAGAAATGCATCTCCGCAGCAGTCCACTAAAACGTTCCGTCTCGCAGAAACGGCAGACCCAGGCCAGATCACGACAAATGTTGACAAGGTGAGAAGTCTTCCATTGATAAATGTTCGAATTAACCAGAGCAAACAATTCGTCCACTACATCTTTCGGAGGGTTCTTGAGATCGAAGGCACGCAGTGTACCCAGCAAGAAGGCGACCAAAAGTTCCCTACGGTGTAGCTGTTCCAGCTGTGACACATCTATACAATTACCAATATCTAAGAATTTTACAATGCCGACATTGGAGGGCTCGTCATCTCCGGAACGAAGTTCGTGCAGCAGATGCAACAATGTTCCAGCGTATAGTTCCACCAATTTACAACGTTTAGAGATATTACGCATGCAGAACATCAGTGCGATTGCACTGGGAGTATCACACTGCTGAATGTTGTCAGCTAAAGCCCGGGATGCCAACTTCAGACGCCTCTTGGCAGCATCAGAAACAGATGATCTATCAATCAGACCAATTGGTTTAGCCATATAGCTCTGCTCGTAATACTGTTTGTATGCATCCAGGAAATCTTTAAAACGATCATGCCATTCAACTGATGCGTTACCATCTGTCACGCTAGATATGGAGGGAAGCTGTACCTCGGAAGTCACGCCTGGCACATTTTCCGTCGAGAATTGTGTGCAGTTGAGATATTTCTTTGGAGCAGTTCTCAAACAAGGCACTCCCCCCGCAGTGCTATGCCCAGTCTTTGTACGAAAGGCTTCGCTGACAGCACATTGGAGACCTCGCGTGAAGCTGGCCATGAACATTGTGGATGACCAGTGGATTTCGCGTAGCACTTAATGCGATCTTTCAATGTCCATTTGACTTCTTCTTTGGCGGCTGCTACTAGCGTTAACATTTGAACAGGTAAAACCTACTGAATCCTCAAACTTCAGCATCACCTTGTGTGCCACCGGCCTAACGACGAGATCGTATTGCAGGTAAGCACCTATCACAAAGAGCGACCCGAACATTAGGCGCCTTGCAATCGGCAGGATACAGGTTCCCACGCCATAAGACATGATTCAAGTGAGGTGGTCGATCAAAACAGGAGCGACAAGGATAACGGCGTAACGATATTTGCCACAGGACTACTTGTGATACCACTCATTCAATACGGCGGTACCTTTAGGCTTTCATAAAGTCGAGAGCTGACCCCCTTTCTATGACAGTCAGCCTCAAGCGTCTGTTTGCTTTGCGATGATACATGTACAGGCTCCAATCACGTATAATAACTTACTAACACAAAGTGCTATTTATTTAACCCATGCAGCGTTATCAATCACGTAAAAGGCTCACGTCTGCCCAAACACACTCCACGTGATTAAGGGTCCCACTAAAAGCGTCGTTGCAGTTTTAGAATACACAATGTGTATAGATCTACTACTGCTAATTAAGTTATAATATCATTGCGCGCTTCCCTTCGTATGCAGTTAGCAATTATGAGCCCTCTCACCGAAAACGTATATAACGCTATTCACGTCTAAATCGTATAATGACTGGCATACTAAACCACGACGAATTACTTCTGCGGACCACTTTGTGTGTTACATACCCATAGACAGTGATATATTGAGTTCTATATCATCCGTCTCTGTTGCTGGAGCCTACGAATCTTGTAACTACGCCAGGGCAGTTTGTTCATATGCCCCCGCGCTCTTTGATGGCGCGTTGAGACGTCTAGAACCATCCTAGGTAGGTGGTGTGCCGTCTCAAAATAGACGTCTGGTTCATCGTTGGCGGCATTTAACAATGCGCCAACACTATCCGTGGCCACGTCAATTACGTAGCCATTTTCGGTACGGCAGTATTTGCCAAGAATGCTTTCCACACTAATATCCGGCAATAGTCGCTGAACAAGTCTCTTCAAGTCATTCATTGACATTGAACCGTATGCGCCTCCGTCGAACACCGTCACAGCAGTGTAACCACGTCGACCCGATAAGATAGAGCCATCCTTTATGGGTGATAGACCGCTTGCTTCACCAGTAGCATGACGTATACTATCATCACCAACTAACAATGAAATGCACTTGTTGAATATGGCATCACTGCCTTGTGTCTCCAACAGCTCCGCAGCCTTGGTGATGAATGGAAGGAGAAAGCTTGGTTTTGCCTTTACAAGTTCAGATGCAAAGCTCTCAAGCCATGACACATTATGCTGTAACATAAAATCTCGCGATGGAGGTATATGTATCGAAATCCGCCTGCCTAAATCCTTCAGCAGCGTGCTAAAGGCGGAGTATTCGTCCTTACTGTACATACTTATACACAATGAATTCGCATTCTTCCCGGCGATGGCTGCTCGGCACCGATAGGATTCGACAGTCCGTGGCGGGTGATAGTTGAATATATACCTCACATCGTCGAAATTACAACCCTTAATGGACGCATCGGTGGCGATCATTATCGGACGGCTGCCGTTACGGAAGCGGCTTAAATTAGTAGCTCTCTCATATATTGTGATATCACGCCCGAGGTACACAGAAATGTCCCTGAAACACTCCAGCGAAGACAGATAGCGCTGTTGGGCACGATTGGAGACAAAAATGATGCACTGGTGGGAAGGACGGGGCTTTCTAATCATGGGCGGGAGCAACCGTTCCAAGGAAATTGTCGGCAGGTTCAAATAGTAGTAGACCAGACATTTCAAGGTGTATATGCGATCCCATTTCTTATTGCCCCCAACGACCTTGCAGATAGAGTGTTCGATTGGAAGGTTTGTGCCTGTAGGTGGGCCTTCACTTGAGACGGTCACAATCTCAGGAGTTATGTTGAGGTCAACTTCTAGACGAACAGCATCATTCCTTCCATCACCAATGATGCGCCGCTTAGTGCCTGCATTGAATTGACGATGCAATAGTAAGAGTAAACCAACCGTCCTTGAAGTCATAGAGCCAGAACCCTCCAAGGTGTTCAGTTGCATACTTGCAAAACACATCACCTATGGAGTCTACGATTGCGACAATATGGACATCCGTTAATCCTGCTGCCATGGATGTGGGGTCGATATGCTCCCTCGCAACTGCATCAGCTATTTTTTTGGGGGGCCTATCCTTAACTCCCGGCCTGGGCATGATGGCACCGTGTTTTCCGGTATCTGAATCCGAAGCTTCCATTAACCTGGCACTTTTGATGCGATTGTATAGATCCTCCAAAACGTCACCGCCAGAAATGTAACGGGAGAAATCGTCGAAGATAATACACGATATCGTGCTGAGGCGTGCTGGTGAGAACCCCTTCGATTTGGAGGCCAGAAGTGCACGTAGACGGCTAATGGATACCACTAGCACCTCATTCGTGACGCATGAACCAGACAACTCTTTAGAAGCGGATATATTATGCGCAGCTTTGCGTATTTCATCGCCGACAAGAGGGTTGCATTGACGCTCGATCCCAGCGTTAGCAATCTCAGAGCTGCCCGCATCGTCTAGCACTAGGCAATTGACGTTAGGGTTCAGTGAAATGATCAAGCACCCTATATCACGGGATGATTCTGTGTCCTTCGCAACGATCAACGTAGAGCCCTGAAATGGCTTTGCAGAGTTGGGATCCGCGCCCTTATTCCTGGAATAGATCTGCAGAAGCGGTAATATGTACCCAACAGAGCGCCCTGATCCACCGTCATTGTAAAATACAAACTTGGATGCTGAAGCCTTATTGGATCTATCCATGCATTCCAAGGCATCTATCAGACATTTGCCCATTATGTACTGGAATGGCTTCAAGCTCTCCAGCCCGAAAAGCCTCAAGTGTTTAACCAGCTCCGGCTCAAACATCAAGTGCGAGAAGTCAACCTGCTTCCGCATACCAAAGGCATGGCACGAGTCATTGGTAGTGGTGCCCATAGCTCTTGTGCCGCGGTATAACCATTCGGGAAGCTGCCTAACACCTCCATGATTCATATAAGCGTCATATGCAGCGTTAAATCCCCCTGTGGATACCCTAAAAGTTACATTTCTCGAGCACGGTAGAGAATTGAGAACGTGATGACGAATGATAATGCTGTCTAGACGCCTACAACAATTGCAGAAGCACAATCCTGACATATGTATCACGCATTGATGATACTATTCCAATGGCTAAGATAACACATCGCTACTTTAACACATAACTGAGACAGACAACACCTCATTGAGAACGACAGAAAGGACTCAAAAATACTGTGGTCATCCACACATCGTCGTAAGCTATGCCTAATATCGCTAAGCTGCTATACCGGAAATTCTAGTATTCGACGTGGATGAATCAGCTGCGGGCTACCATAACATAAAAAGCGATGTGCAACGAGAACTTAAATGTGCCTACAGCCCACAAATAATATGATATACATGTCTGATAACAATATGATCGTATAATTAAATTGTGTAACCGTCGAGCATGATATTGCATCGTGTCTAGATGCTTCATCAAAACTTTATTAATGTTATTGTCTACACCAATGCATGATATCGCCATATACTGTGTCAACAACATGTATTATATGAGATAAATGCTATAATATTGGTAGTGATTATGCGATACAACATTGTTCATAGGCCATTAGACATACAGCCTTAGACACACAGGGCCTACACATAGACAAGACATTATGGAAAATACACATTATACATACGGTTTTAACAACCGAAGAGCATGAAGACGCGTATCGTTTAGCCTTTGTATTTTGGTTGCACTGGTGTGCATGATGACGAGGTAGTCCTTGGCTCTACACATTGCTCCGTATGGGCATGGAGACAACAATTCCACCCAAAGACGGCACATTCTAGTGGTTTTATATGTCAGGCATCGTAGTACGTGGCGAATCGTTCTGTGAGCGCTTTCTATATCACCGCCTCGAACACACCCTTTAGTTTGTTCTCGAAGAATCATTAAAAGGGTGGATGCCATACATGCTGAACTGTGTTCAGTATTTTTGTTATACGTTAATGAGTATTATATACTCATCCTCCAGGATTTGATGGTATTCTGTCCTGGGTGCCGTAATCTTTGATATTTAGACACGGTGCATTGTATTCGCCGTGGTATCGCTTAAGTTGCTACACACTCATCAGGTAAAGTGCAGTATGTGCTACACTATATATTTCAGATGTATTTAAGAGGATGGTAGCCATTTGGTCGCCCTTATTCTTCACATGCATTTGGTGCCTTGGGCAGGCTTTACAAACCAATGCACTTGCAGAGGAAGTTGATACGCTTGGAACCAACAATAGTCCAACACATGATAATGCAACCAGTGACCAAGAAGAGTTGCCCCTGTCTATTCCTGAAACTTTGCTGAATGAAGGTCTATCACCTCAACAAGATTCTGGTGTTGTAAACGAGGGGCAACAGGCAGCTCCAGAAGGAACTCCTATTGTTGAGGAACCTTTGACCGTGCCTACAGTAGCTCCATTGTTATATCAGGGTTCATATACTCCTGTTACCCAGGGAGATGGCGGACATACTGAGAGTGGTGTAACTCACGCCACGGTGCAGCCGCCTGAGGAGAACCGTTCTCCCACGACTAATGACAGCACCACGGGCGGTGATGAGACTTCACAGGTTGTTACGAACCCACAAGGGAATGTACAGGAGGAAGTTGTTAAGCAGGAAGAGCAAACTCCATCAGTCACAACGGAAGCGGCAGCATCGTCTGAGGAAACCACTGCTGCAGCTGCGCCCTCCGATGTGGTACAGACTTCGACAGAGCAGGATAAAACAGGCACACCGTATACGAATGTCGAGACTCCTACGTCTCAGGTGCCACCTCCGATTGGAGATACCTACGATTCGAAGGACATGCAAAAGGATGGAGACGCTACCCAAGTGGAGCTGGCCGATGTGCTTGAATCAGGAAAGGAAAAGATCTCCAAGCTTACCATGGGTATTGACCAAGATTGGTTGAATAAGGAACGAACGGTAGAATCCATTCAAAGTAAGATGCCCACCGGTACAGGTTTCAGTTATAACAGAACCGCCAAGATACTTACACCTGTTGTTAGCCAACCCAAGGTTATGGGAGGTGTGCTTCAGACGCTTATCGACAAAGAAGCTGAGATACGTCGCAGACATGAATGGGGAGTGCAAATAGAGCACGATTTGAGGCTTCGTGTGACCAGGGAAACGGCCGAGGTTGTTGGGCTGTTAACCAATGGTTCTATAGAAGAATTGAAGAAAAAGCACCCATTGGTTTTTACGAGACTTGTTGAACCACTCAAAACATCGATCGCTCTTGCCCAGCTAAATAAAACTGTCGATCAGATCACCCAGACGTATGACAAGAACTGGTACATGAAATCCAGCCCGAAAGATAAGGCGCAGCTACTGGCTAACATCAGGAAGGATACGGGGAGGCCCGATCTATTCCTTTCGAAAATCAAGAAGCCAAAGGATATGACGGAAGACAAACGGAAGGTATATGAGGTTTTGGATGGCTTCTATAACGATTATCAATGCCAAAAAATAGTCAGGGGTAATCAGGTCGCAAAGCAAATGCTGAGGATGTTCGACGAACAAAGTGGTTTGTATGTTGCCCCTTTCTACACTGACGTAGTCCCAACATTGGGAAGCCTTTGGATGATTGCGAGGTTTGAAAGGTTCTTCAAGCATTCTGAGTCGCTGAGAGCTGATGTGTTGGCAAAATCGCTTCCACAGATGGTCGGTAGGTTCATGGTGATGGTTGAAAACGGTACGGTACTACCGACTTCCTCAGAATTGCAGGTTACGTTGTATTCGCTTTCCGCAGTACTCAGCAGGATCATGGATGGTGTAACGGAGCCCACAACGTTCCTAGGAAAGAAGAAGTACTACGGTTTCATGGGTCTCTGTGGCCCGGACTGTGCCAAGGGCATTATCACTAACCTACCCAACGGTGATCCTACCAAATCATTCGTGCTGAACAAACAACGTGAAATACTCCGATGGATATCTCTGTACCTGAGGGACGACCTCATGAAGATAGATACGATGTCACAGAAACTTCTCTTGGAGCTCATGTTCAGAACGACAAATGACCACAGGTTCCTCCCTTCGTATAAAAGCGTTGATCTCCATTTGACTTCGGAATATGCTAAGGAGAAGCCCAAGTCATTGTTGGAGATTCCAAACCCTTTGCCCATACCTTTCTCGGTATCTAATGCTAAGATGGCGCTGTCAGCACTCAAACAACCCATCCAGAATAATGTTGATCACCTTGTCAAGAGGTTCCTCAGTGGATACAGGCAGTTTGGTAAGATGGTGGATAATAGCTTTGAATCGAATGGAATCATCCCTTACAATGCATTTAAGACGCCTAACAAGGTGGTTGCATCGCTCGATGATGGGCTGCTCAACATGATCGAGGTGGTTACGGATGTCATCAATCTAAACATCAGTGGTGAAGCTAACAATCTGTACTTCCAGGCGTTCAACACATGGGTACAGTTGCAGGCTTATTATAATGCGATTCATGCGTTTGAGCCGGTGAGCTCCAAAACCAAGAATTCATCGAAAACCATGGGTGCTGTATTCAGGTTCCTCAACACTAACATCAACGGGCACATCCAGTCAATACCCAAGCAATTCCTGCCATACACCTCTTTGATTCTTCAAATGTCATTCTTCCTTCAGAACTCTGTTGAAGGATATGAAAGAACAAAGGCTGGCGCGGTCAAGAATTTGTTGAAGGGTCTCAGTACCCTCAGCCTTAGGGGTAAACTGGGTCCCAAGAACTTCGATCAGTTATACGCGTCTTTCCAACCTCAAGTTATATACAACAAGGCCAAGTATAGGATTAGTCGTAGTATCGTCGGAGACTTGGTGAAGAGATTCAAAGGGATGTTCTTGGCGAAGCCTGCTATCCCGACTGCTATCATACAGCTCATCACGGTATTCCTGGGGCAGTGGACGAAAGGTAGCCACCAGGTTCTAGAGTTCACGAATCCAGCTATTGACCGTGTTCGTAAGAGTTTCTTCTTGTCCTACTTGTCTAACCGTTCCGGTATGGCCGAGGTTGGTACGGACATTATCATGAAGTATTGTGGTCACGTCACAGATGTCCTTTCTTTGGGTTGTGTATCGAGGTATGGCATGAAGAACACCAGTTGCAAGCAGGTATCAGTAAAGATGAAGAAATCCGAGGTGCTTAAAGTCATGCAACTTCTTGATGCCACTTTCGACGATCCCCTGGATATCATCAGGGTAGGCTCAGACACCGCGCGTAGATGTGTCGCTAAATCTGGGTCTTCTAAGCATAAACACAATAGACCCGAATCTGGGGCGCACTACAGCGACAGGATGATGATATTCTCTGAGATCTCCCAGAGGTACCATTGCTACTCCGCTCAGAAGATGATCGCCAACCAGCTTTTGAAGGCGCTGCTCAACAACAAGGGCAGCTCTGAAACGGCTAATATCATCAATCAAGTTTTCAGCTCCATGAGGACCATCACCATCAAGCCATCTGACACGAGGGAAAAGGATCAGAAATTGATTTGCCCTTTCATGGACGATGCTCCTCAGGAAATTAGAGAAAGTCACCGTCAGAGGATACTGGATTATGTAAAGAATAAGTTGAATCTCAAGAAAAAGGTGACCAGCATTGTGAAGAACGCTATCAAGTGGTTGTCCAAGGAACCGGCTTTTGAACCAGTAAACGTGGCACCACTAAATGAGCTTCCGGGGTGCGTTTTGGTTGGTACCAGGAAATACGATGGTATTATGTTCTATGCCGGTTACGCACCACCAGAGAAGATTCCCATTCCTGATGGGGTCACGTTGAAACCCGGTGACGGCAGGCTCGTATATGACGGCACGGATTTCGTCTCCGAGCTGGATGTTCTGAATGCTAGCACTGCCATAACAGCCATCACGATGGAGAAGAAGAACGGTATTACTAGACGTATATATCACTTGGAATCCGGAAACAGGTTGGACGAACTTGAATTTGGACTTGAAGCCAATGACTTCATAGTTAAGGCGCATGTGCTCACCACCGCTGGTGCCCTGAGCAAAATGGGATACACCATCGGCAGGTTTATCTGGTGTGGCTACGAACACGGCTGGGTCGCTGATTTCGCACTTCACGATATCATCGCCAATACCGACATGCCCATCTTCAACGGCAAGTACTGGGTTCTAAGCAAGCTGCTAAGTGTAGGCGATGTGATCGGGACAAATGTAAACATTAAGAACGGTGAGCAAATAAGAGACAAAAGCATAGGTGATATTAACGTTGATGTCTATTCCGGAGACGGCAGCAAGATTGCCAAGTATCCCAGCAAAGTGGGAGATGCGTCATCCTTCATCCAGAATGGTGCAGATGCTACTTTCACATTCGATACGGGGTACGGTGAAGTTTCACCTGCTGCAATTCAGGATCTCATCAGAAATGCAGAGTTCGATGCTGCCAGCAATACTCTGGTCATAAACCTCGACGCCCCTGGTGCAGTTTTACAGGCATCACCAATAATTGCCAGAGCATAACTTATCGCATTAATGTCATTTGTTACACTAATACGAGCGACTGTTCTTCTTGCTTTTGTTTTATCATTTCAGAATCCTTGGGATACGTAAAGAACATTGCAACATAACAACCGACGTTAATTATGGTACCTACACAGATGATATACATAATCGATCTGCCCAAGGCTTGGGAATTGGTAGCCTTGAGTTCCTCTGACATGTTCTGGACAGACTCTTTCGTGGGAATGTAGCCGAAAGCCTTCTCGGCCAGGAAACCACAGAGAGGAACGAATGTGGCACTGCTCGGGATGCCGGCGAAGCAGCGGTTAATAGCGTTGGCAGATGCCTGGTACTGCTGCTCCACCACACCTGCCATAATGGGACGATCAACGCTGCTAACAGTCAGCAACGAAGCACCGAGCAGGGCAAACTCCAGATAGTGGAACCACGCCAGCCTGCCATTAGCAGGGAGTGGCCCTAAGAATAGGGCAAGGACGATGACAACCCTGCCTATAACAATCATAGTGCCCGCAGTCAGCCTGCCGTAGCGTGGGCTGGCATCATTACACAAATCGATAAGTTGACCGCCGATAGCCCCGCCGATGAAACCTCCAACTAGAGCGGTGGCACAGCCAACACCAGCCATAAAATCGGAGAGTCCCGTGTATTGCAGGTAAGAAATCATGTAGACGAATGCGCCGAAAGGAGCATCAGAGATGTATATTGTAAATAACAAAATCCAAGATGTTTTGGTCGCAAATGTGGCCTTGATAGCCTCGAATATTGATCCATTGGACTGGATAGTTACAGTCTTAGATTCAACTGGTGCACTAGTTGTTTCTTTAGGTTTCATAAAGAAAACAGTACATATAGCCATCACAACCCAGGCAAAACCGAAAACAAAGTAGCATACACGCCATCCGTAATAGCCCATGATGATCATCATGGACAGATAGGTCGTAACCACGGAACTGACGAGGCGGCCCAGGCAGCTGATAGAATGACAGAATCCGAAATGTGTGCCATGACTCTTCTCATCAATTGAATCTGTTATGATTTTCTGCATGGCCGGCGCTGTGCATGACAGGGAAAATCCATGAAGGAAGCGCAGGAAAATGATCTGTTATGGAATGAAAGGCTAGATATGAAACATACCAAAGAATAGTTAGATGCGCATCCCAGGAGAATACAAACAATACCTGATACAGACATTGCAGCAGCAACAACGTAGTTTACGTCGAATCTATCAGCAAAGTGACCCCAAAGTGGGCAACATCCAAGCATGGCCATTAGTTCTACTGTAGCCAAGACGGAGGTAGATGCAGGAGACAGCCCAAGTGATACTTCAAAGGCTCTCATGCAAACGGGAAGAGTTTGACCATCATAACCATCCAGGAAGAAATAAAGGTAGTAAAGAATGACCCCTACAGGTCCATAGGAGACCCTTGGTGCCCTCTTCTTTCCTTCAACTGTCTCATCCATCTTGTTAAAATAGCACTATGTGATGTAGGTTAATCGACCTAAATCAGTCGGAATTATTAATTTATATAGTCAGCACAGGCCGCCTTGTGATACTTAAAAATGATGTTGCCCACTCGGCGTATTACCACCAATACGAAATTTTAAAACGCAAATCTTATGTCGACACTCAAATGTAGATCACAAGACCACCCAGGATCTCATTATTAGGGACTCGACCCCATCAAGGAAGGACGGCATGCCAGGTGGACACACGGAAAGCAACGGTCAAGGAGTGGCATTGTACGGTGTGTAGGCAAAAACATAAACAATATATTTAAAATACGTCATAGATCATCTTCTGCTGGCTGTGTACACTAAAGGGGAAATAATTTAGATGAAGCGCGGCGGCAACGACGACGTCATGGAACCATTGTCACCGCCTGGCATCTGATGTTGTAACCGCGAAAATTTGGGGCCTTCCGGATTAAACAGCCTAAACACACATGACACACAGTAATCAGTAATACACACCACTTCGGATAAACGCTCTGCTTCACGATGTCTAATAGTGTCTGGGAAAGGTACGCCTGTAATGCAGGGCGACCTAGCAGAGTTTTGATGAATTGTGACGCTTCGTAGATCGTATCATTGTCATTTAAGAATTGCGCAGTCACTCCTTTACACTGTAGAGCGGTGAAAGTAATGAGACATGCAACTTACAAAGTCGAGTGCGTCAAGTTGTAGCTTAGCGTCGGACAAAATGCGATCGGAGATGAGAAATACGAGAGCATCTCGAGTGTCTTTTCTCTGTGTAAGATCTACGAACCATTCGGCAGCGCCGTTGACTGCCGTCTCCGTATTGATAGCGTCCAGTAGCAACTGGCCAACCATCTCAATGATCTCCGGGTCCTTACAAAGGCGGGTTGCAATAGTTTGACTGAATTCATATGATACATTTACGACGTCTTCTGTTTGCAATGCTCTCATAATAACGTCCTTTACCAATGGTTCGCAATCTCGTAGTAGATCATTAACCTTCCGCTTTAGCAACTCATGCATCTCTGGGCTATTCAGAAAATCCTCCGCAATGCCTTTGACAAAACTCATTGATAGTTCACGAAAAGCATTGCTGTGAAGTAGGCCGCCTGCAATGTTGCCAGTAGCCTCGACCAGAGATGAATGTAGATTCTCCACGTAGAGCACAGTTACACCACAAATAGTAAACACCATCATCAATAGAACTAATGATAATGACTTTTCGTTGCTTCTGATGTTGCCTTGCTTCAGCTGTTCGATTATAACCTCTGCAGCAAAACGAGCAATGCGTTCCTCGTCATCGCTGAAAGCATTGCAGTTTTTAGCACCTGTCCTTAATTTGGATGTTATAATAGAGTCATTCATCCCACTAAGAGGTGCTGCTAACCTTCCATTGAACGAGTTAAGTGGATTCCGATAACCGAAGAAGGTACGAATGTGGTTGCGATTTGATATGTTTAACACTGCCGGAGTTGCTGGATAGCCTCGCAATGCGATATTAACAGCAGGCCAGCTTCGATGTAGCCAACATCTATATGACATCTTGACCCTGCTTCGGGGGAAAAATACGGGGCAATTGGCAGGCCGAGGAGATATAACATCGTAATAGATTCCTTAATATCGAATCAAACTTGATAATACCAGCAAAAGCATCAATACCTCCCTTAAGATGCTATGATGGTATCTGAAATTACTGGTTGCAGAAATGAAGCAATGATGTGGAGACAACTAGAGATAAAATCCAAAAGCACAGATAAACCCAGAAATCCGAAGTTAATGGCTAGATATGACTCATACATGACCTAAACTGCATTGAGAAATTCCTGTTATTTCAATATTACGCTGGAGAATCCCCTGATGCCTGAAGCATTAAATCGCACGAATATAAATACACCGAAAGGCAAGACAGTACCCACATCTCATATATTACAATTAATATGCATAAATAATTGTGTCATGTACTTTTCTTGTAAGCTTCTACGCAGCAGAGCTGGAGGCCGCCGCTAGGCAAAACCTTGCAAAGGGCGCTACGATTAAGTGGCAACTGATTATAATCAACAATACGTAGGGCGTGTTGCTATAACTACATTTAAATTATAAAGGTATTCGAATCAATATGTTCGGTCTACCGGTTGTTTACCACAGACAACCGGACATCGTTGCGGTCCGGCATTAGAGAGACACGACCCTTGATAAACAGAGGGATGTCGCTAGTTGGGTAAAACGGCTCCTTCTGCGGTGGATTGCCGACCAGCTTCTTTGTCGAAATGTCGCGCAGATGCTCAGGCAGCTTCATGATTTCACGAGCTTCCCGAAGATCGTGGTCAAGCATATCCAGCACAGCATGTTGCTCCTCAATAACCTTCTCTAGATCCCTGCAGGCCAGCAGCAACTTTATCAGTTCACTCTGTTCATTGGGATTTATATTGCGGAAGTGACGTGACAGTTCAGACATGCTGGCAAAAGGCTTACGGCGAGGCTTCAGAAAACCGTCGACAAAGTTCCAACTATCGCGGTTATTGGAAGCAGGCTTTTGGCTGCGCAAGCTCTGCACCATTCCATAGCTCATAGGGTGAGAACATTCCTTCTTCCATTCTGATCGTGGTTCGTAGTGGGTATTGTAGTTGCCATAAATGCTCGTGGTACCCTGGTCATTTGCCCGGTTACTACGTGCAGAAATCTGGTGCATATTGGCCGATGCAAGAGATCTTATCTCGTTAATACGGCGTTCTATTTGCAGCCATGGTGTCTCACCCACAGCATTAGGGCACTCATCATCATGGTGCATCTTACCAGCCGAGCCGTTGCCCTGACGTAGATCCTTGTCAGACTTACTGGGATAGCTTTTCAGCGTGGGAGAGAGCTTTGGCTGATCGTACTCGCCGCACATTGCAGGATCTGGTTGATTCTGCTTGCTGTTGCGGTCAGTATCATGCGAACGCATTTTCATATACAGCGGAACATCGGAAACCACCCTCTCCGAAGCCGCCGCAACACTATCAACATCCATATTGTTCTGTTGAGGCTCTTTGTCCTCAGATTCAGCTTCCACTGGCGTGAGCTGTCTAGATATCGGCCTCGACGAGGACGTCCTGAAATATGAACGGTCACCTCCCTCATCACGAATAGCACGCCCTTCACCTAGCTTAATGCTGCTATGCCTTGAAACGGGCGGTTCCTTTTCGGTACCAACTACAGCCTGCGCGAACGTTTGGTTCAGAGCAGCTGGTGAAGCAGCCACCTTAGCAACTGGTGCCGGCTTCGGCACTATGAGGGGAACTTTGTTGGAGCCTAATGGAGCCTTAGGGGTGAAGGCTGCCGCTGAAGACTTTGGTGCGAGAAGGGTAGCCTTTTTAGGCACCACCAGCAGACGCTTAGGCGTGAAGGAAGGAGCTGCCTTAGTCGACATGGACGAAAAATCTAACAGCAAAAAACTACGTTAATAAAGTAAGATTAGCAGGTCTACTGCTAATTTTGAGACTGCATTTGGGGGAAATTAAATATGATGAATCGGCGCACAAGAATTCCTACGACGCAGAGCAACTGCACCGATCTGCGTCCAACGGAATTATTATGCTACCATTGTTTTCTGAACGGAAATTACTATCATAAAGCACTGCGCTGTGTTATATAATTATAAACGCATTATAAACCGAAGATGTGTAGTCACTGAATGGCCTTACGGGTGACTCCCCCAGACACCGCAAGGTGACAAACCATCGAATTGGTCATGATTCAAAGCACATTAAATGCTCAAATAAATTAGAGTTATAATAATATTACACACATAAAGCGATGTGTAGTGTTTCTGATGCTCATAACTCGCCAACTCACCTGATTCCAAACAACGTGCTTACCACCTACGTGGGCCATGCATGTCGCACCGCTGTAGTGCTACATTAATACTATTGACGCCTTTTGAATATCAGAATGCTTGTAGGTAACATATTGTGGCGCTATATGCTTCGGAATGGCGGTGGCAAGCTCGTATTACGAGGGCTAGTGGTATAGTCTTCTGACGCCTATTCCAACACACCATGGCTACCCTTAGCCGCTTGAACACCAAGATGCCGCAAAAGCTTCTATGCCTTACGAATAGATGGTTCACGAACATATCTCAGCTATATAGAGAGGCCCAGGCGGCTCTGCCATTCACTGAGCAGGAGCGTAACATGCTAAACAACGCTCTTATACACATAAATCATGAACAGAGATGGAATCGTGAATTGTATGCTAAGGGAGTGCCACCGTTTCTTCTGTCTAGTCCTGAGTTCAGAGAAAAGTTCATACAATTTGCCGATAAAGATGCAAGGGACAAGGAGGCGATCAGGAGGCAAATCATTTCAGAAGCAACAAGTTTGCACTCACCCCAAAACGCTGAAAAGGGTAGAATGGAGGTGTTCGGGAGTATATACGAACTTCTATCAGGTAGTATAGTGCGATATGTACAAAAAGAAATGCCTAAAACAATGCTTATATTCCACGGTGCAAGGCACATGGCGGTTAGTTTATCATGGTACATAAATGCTAAGGTGCACATATCCGTTCATTTCAACTATGAAACATACTCAGTTACATTGTGTAAACATTGTGCAATATATACCCCCGATAACTGAGTGCAGGACCTTACTAAACCGCAAATGGAGGCGCCAGCCAGGACATTCAGGAGGAACATTATTGCGCATATCGGACCCCCCAATAGTGGGAAAACATATGAAGCCCACCAGCGGTTAACGGCATCTAAATCTGGTGTCTATTGTTCTCCTCTGCGTCTCTTGGCATGGGAAATGCACAAGAGACTCCTGGATGCCAACGTCAACTGCGCACTATTGACTGGACAGGAGAACCGGTCATCCGATAATGATACACACATGGCTTGTACAGTAGAGATGACTCCATTAGATCGGTATTATGAGTGTGCTGTGATAGATGAAATGCAAATGCTGGGGGATCCAAACAGAGGATATGCATGGACCAGGGCATTCCTGGGACTGAGAGCCCCGGAAGTGCACATATGCGGAAGCCCTTCATGTTACATCATGGCTAAATATCTTGCAAATATATCAGGTGATACCGTAAGTTTAATGTGCTGTTCTGCAAATAACTCACAGCTGCAAATTACGGAACACCAAAGGTTGGGGGGAATTACAGTCATGGAGGAGCCTATTTCCGTGGGTCAACTCCAACCAGGTGATTGTGTTGTATGCTTTTCAAGGAACACAGCCCTGAACTTGTTGGAAAACATTGAAAGTACATGCTTCAAAAACAAAGGCGAACGCCCAACGACAACGGCGGTGGTATACGGTTCTTTGCCACCAGAGGCCAGGACACAGCAAATAGAAGCGTTCAACGCAAGGAAGAAGCAAATATTGGTGGCATCTGACGTTATAGGCATGGGAGTAAACGTCAGAATAAAACGCATAATATTCCACAGAGTCGCAAAGTTCGACGGTAACAAAAGACGGCCACTGTCGGCGGCAGAAATACAGCAAATCGCAGGGAGAGCCGGAAGATATTCACTGGATTGTGGAACCGGATACGTTGGGTGTCTTAGAAGCGAGGATATAGGGTATCTCAAAAGAATGATGAAGCAGCAACAGGAGCAAATCGAACGAGCAGTGGTGGCGCCGACACCACAGACAATTGCAGCGTTCGCCGACTCAATACGCAGCGCAACCGACCCTCCAGCAACTCTCGCCGAAGCAATAAAAATATACAAGGCTATGGCACAGACAAGTGTAGCCTTTGAAATATGCGATGTTAAGGCGATGATCAAGGTTGCAAAGGCACTAGAAAACATCAGCATTCCAAACGACGTGTTGGTGGAGTACCTATTCGTACCCCTAGGATCGCAACCTGCCCTGGTGTTGGTGCTGAGAGCATTCGCCCTCAGCCATGCAGTCCTCAACAACGTTAAGCTAAAAAATATACTACATCAAGGTGCTGTTGACATGCTTGATGCTGACGGGCAGGTACAACACACTGATCCTGATGCTATGAAGCGTCTGGAAATGCTATACCAGGTACGATTGCACAATAAATACACAGCATGGTGCAGATACTTGATGCCTACGTCTGGCTCTGGCACAAATTCCCCAACGTCTATGTAGACTACCACGCTGTATTGATCATCAAAAAGAATATTACAAAGACACTAAACGATATGCTGGAGAAACAGCTCCAGATGCGTGGGCACTGCTACAACACGGACGAGCAAGAGGACCACATAATTGATGCTAAAGTCGCCAGAGAACTCATTAGAACAGAACACTGTTTATAAACTACATTGGAGGGTATACCCCACCATCAGGTAGCGGAGGTGCTTCTGCGTCGGGAACTAACATATCAGCCTGAGGAAGTTGAGCACCAGCTTGGTCAGTATCTTGTCCACTGTGTTGCTGATAGTCGTACCACCCCGGAGCTGCGCCACCAGTCGCCAACACTTCCTGGCCTCCGGTGGCATAGTACTGTTGGTAGTACTCTGGAGAGTAGGACTGCTGTTGTGGGAATTGGTATACCTGCTTATACTGCTGGTAGTGTTGATATTGCTGCTGGTAAAACGCCATCTGGTATTGCTGCAAATGCTGCATCGTCTGAGGGTCTTGCTCAGCGATATTTGGGCTACCAGTCAACTCATTTATCATGCGACTATACTCCTACAACATAATGAGAACAAATATACATGCTGGAGGCTTACCTGGTCTATTTTCACAGCCTCCTGAGTAGCGGCTGTGGTGCCTGCACTAGCCGCCAGCTTGCAGTCAGATGTAAGGTGACCCATGAAACCACAAATAGCACACTTCACGTCGGCGTGCTTCACTGTATGTAGGTTGGGAGCATCGGGGCACTCGTAGGCGCGATGGCCAACAGCGCCGCAAACGCTGCAACGGGAAGCATCCACAATACCAAGTGCAACGCCATTCACAAGAGCAAGCTGCTCAAGACCACGACGTTTAAACTCCTCGTGCTTGGGGTGAAAGGGATCCAACAGGGGTTCTATCATGGCAACGGCCTTCTCCACACATTCCTCCGTGTCACCGGAAATATGAATATGCATCGGCATCGCAGCGTCCTCGTCAGTTTGGTGGTCACGCTGCTTACCCTCCTTAATAGTACCGCGACCCCGGAGAGATATCTGAGCACCGCTCTCCGCCTCAAGACGTTTGTGGTTGCAGCCGCGAGGACCGATAACGAGGCCCATGAAATTGTACTCGGGATACTTGTCAAGTGGGATGATGATCTTGCGTATCTTCTTTAAGGGTTTGTAATCTGCAGACGCAACAAAACCTGGTAGGTGCTTCAGCAAATACTCCACTAAACGATTATACTCGCCGTTCATCGCATTCTTGGCACGGATATCACGCGTGTTCACCCTGCTACCGCTACGGTCATACACAGGAGGTGGAGATGGTGGACGGATATCAGGGTCGCCGAACTCGAGCTCACCACCTGATATCTTCTTGATAAGCTCATCATGACGCTGTTCGCGCAAAAATTGGTCAATTTGGGAAGGAGTCATACCAGGCGGAAGGTCCACATACGGAGGAGGTAAAAAGGGCTTATCATCCTCCGGACCCCAATAGTTATGCGATTCATCATTAGCATTTACATTGGCTGCCTTATTCGCCAGCATTTTCAACTCGTGAACAAACGAGTTGGTGGAATTGTGGATTATGAGATTCTTGCCATCATCAATCTTCCCCCAGCGAGTTTTCCGGCGGCGTTCCGCCTTCTCACTATCGGTAGGGATTGGAATAAGATGTGTCTCGTTCATTGTCGCATTTGACAAAACCCAGCAGGTACGGATACCTGGCAGGAACACGGAAGGTTGATGACAAACCGTAACCTAGTACACCCCCTTTGGGTTGTAACGTAATTTAAAACTAAATTTTAAGTACCTTAGGAGTGCGCACTATTGAGCGAACTGGCGAACAGAGATCTGTCAATACCACGATAAAGTATGCGGCCCGCACAAGAATGGGTATCAGGAAGAAAGGAATTTGTGCCTGTAACGCCTCTGTGAGCTGCACATGGCCTGACATCGCGTAAATATGGCAATGAGTGTCAATCTTAACCGTGGAATACGATCTTGTACATCTATTTCAACTGCAGCTGCCACTCGCGGACAGATATGCATGTGGGATACTGGTATTCAATTACAAATATAGACAGTGTTTAGAACGTTAATGTACATCCCGTATATTATATTAAGAAGTGAGGGGAAAGCTACGAAATCTCAAATTCAGCGGGGCATCTTCCCCTTAGGGATCTTCTAAACAGGACAACATAACATGGCGCTCTGGTCATTACCGAATACTGTCACATACATGCAGCGGATTTGTTGATTAAAATGTAAATATAATATGCCTCCATCTGCATTATTAGATTAACTCGAACCGCTGAAAGGATACCTTCCAGACGCTCTCATGTGTGGCTGGTGAGAATCGGGAAGGTGTCTCGCCGCGGCGCCTAACACAGTCCATAGAAATAAGAAGGCAAAGTGGGAGTAGTTGTGACACCACAGCTGAAAAGCTATAATATTTGAGTAGCGGTAGTCGTATAGCCCTGGAAGCTGTTCAGGAAGCACCAGGTAACCACAGTCGAACGAGTCTCATTCTCGCGCTACATGCGGTGTAGATTACTACTAAGCATTGCGGGGAGGACGAAAGATTATGGTAGGAACTAGGCAGACGGAGAAGGGTCATAGGGCCGCATGAATAACCAAAATGCAGCCCTAATTCTTCACGTGAATATGTGTCCATAATATTGACAGTATAGCACATATGCCGAAATCCGGAAAGGCTAAGACCAAGATTCATCACAAGATGACGCCGCTCTCATCTAGATAGGCAATGTAAATCCCATCATCAAGCTGCTGCCTAATTACACAGACAGCATGAATGCGAAGCAATACGTCCGGAATCCAAAGGCTGCACGTGACAAAGAGAGATCGAAAGTAGAAAACGCGATACGACGAAAAAGTGGCATTGGTGGCCGCCATCAGTGGTACTACAAGCAGCACATTAGGCAGGGAAGGATACCGGACGGTCACCTACACATTTCAAAAAACGCACAAGCAGGTACTATACATGCCTTGTTGCATGAGATCAACGCCGTCTCAGATCACAGAAAAAATGTAGGATGGTTGCGACGCCTTTTTGTGTTTCTCGCACTAATTTTGTTTGTAACATCGAAGGGTAGCGACGATAAGACAGGATTCATATGGAAAATTACACACGGGTTAGACATACTAAAAGGAGCTCAGGCACAAGTTCTGTTGACGATGCCAGAGTACACGAACAAAACGGAGTCTCATCTTGACAGCGGAACGGTGAAAAATATTATAAGAAACGAGTTTGAAGAACTTTCACCAGCCACGAGACAAAGCATGAGTTTGGTAAGGAGGCAACATATAGCGTTATCGCAATTCATTGACGGGGATATCTACAACAATGTTACACTAATAGTCTTGGACACCGAGGGACTCGCCTACCACACAGATTTCACCCGAAGTCTATTATGGGTAACAAGGCTGACAGATAACTTACTCAACCTAAAAAAGCCATATGTACAATCGGATCAGGAGGTATGTGCAATCGACAATATGTCAAGGGCAAATACGACATGGAGAAAACCCCTACAAGAAACATATCACGACTTTAACGAAAAATTAAATAAGAACGAACATTCCCGTCGTGGCAATACTCGGAAACCTACATTTGCACGGCACCTAGTGCCCAGCTATGATGGATACATATACTGCGTCTATGAAAACAACCAGACGCAGCTGCTGCATATACATGTCAGAGATATCGTCAATTACACGCCATTCAGGACACCACTCTTAGAGGGAGTATATCTGGAAGGAACACGAAACTCCTCTGTTTTGGCATTAGACTATGATACTGGGCATTACATGGCACGGCATGTAAATGTTGACGAAATCATGGAACCATTTGGGAAACATAGGTATCAGCGAATGCAATATGAAGAACAAAGGCAACTGCACATAGGATATACAGATTGGATTGTACGAGCATTTGATGAGAAAACGCATGACGAATTATGGAGCTTCAACTGGAGAGAGATTGGGCCGGTAAACAGCGAACATGTAGATGCAATCACGGTGGATCGTATCAGAGAGGTAATCAAGGTCAAGGGGACAAAACTCTGCATACAGTATAATGAAGATGATGAGAGCTCTATAGAGGAACTCAACTTCCCATTCCCAATAGCATCAGTCTTCGCTGTGATGTGGAACTCCAACGACGAAATCATGACACTACAACCGGTAGCCCGTGTATCCATACCTCCTCCAGCTGCTTTCCTACAAAATGCACTAGATACAGCATATGGGTCATTAAGATTGGCAAGCTCAAGTTACTTTGGGCAAAATGTTGTATCCGTGAGGAATGGCGTCATCAACGTCGACGAAGCATGGGAGGCTAAGAAGCGGCCAAAGGAACGCAGAAAAGGTGGCACGCTCATTAAAATTCAACGTGTTGATCAAAACCCATATTACTCAAAGGAAACGCAAAAACCCAATCTGACCATTCTCCAGCAAATACAAACAAGGCGCCACTACTTGAAGTTTTGGGTCGTTCTTAGCTGGATATTCACCTTCCTATTTTTACTAATCATGTACATCATACGCAAAATTGTTGGTTACTTTGGCATTGACAAACGTTGCTGCAAATGGATTAAGAGGGTACCGTCTGCAGAGAAGTTCATGGACAGAATCATAAAAACCCTGATGGATCTAGAGCGTGCTGCTTTCACGTCAACAGAACAATTCATATACAATATCAACCGTGCTTCACAAATATACCCGGTGGATGCTGTGTACAAAAGAATCGCAGGACCCACTGAAATGAGCGCGAGAACTGGAGAATCTCCACAAAATCACGAGAACAATGATGAACGATCGGAAAGCACGCTATCAAGGAAGACAGAGGATATAGAAAAACCACATAGTACTGATGGGAACACAGAAAGCCATGAAGAAAGCAATAACCGAACTACAAGAATAGTGGAGGAAACCGATGTACCCAAAAATGACAGTATCAAGTCGATCTCGGTTGTACCGACAGGAACTGCACTGGCAGACTTTTTGGAAAACGGAAGGTTTCTACGTACCTTCGAATGCATCCAGCTACTGGGAAAGGGGGGATTTGGCTCTGTATATAGGGTTCAACATAAGTTAGAACCCGGGCATCCAATATATGCAATCAAATTCGTACTTCTCAAATTAAAGGCATCAGAAGGGCTGACGTCGAGGAGATATTTCAGAGAGGTTTCGGCTAATAGGGAAATATTCAGTAAGTACGTCGTACGATACTTTACCTGGTGGTGCGAAGAACCGCACTTCCTTCCTCTAATGCAGCTGACGCCTGATATGAAGTGTGCAGCTGCAGCAAATGTGAAACACCTCATAGGTGCCAATGTCCTCACGTCGAAAAATAAAAAGATGCTCAATGGATATTTACAGCAGTACGAAGAAGCCCTGAAGGAAATAGTACAAAAGTCTAGTGATGATAGCATCCCAAGTTTCAGTAAAATCGCCTTCAAAAAATCCACTAAAACTAATCAACGAAGAAAGGAAACTCTAGAAGCGATCGGTGAACAATCAGAGTGTTCACCTGATGAGGCTTATGAAAGCGATAGCATGCTGGCAGCTGGAGTGAACAACCTGCAAAAATGCGAGTCCTTTAGTGAAGGGAGTAAAGTGAGCTCACCATACTCGGAATCAAGTGGGGATGTGGTATTCGAAGACAGTACAGACTCAGATAACAAACCCAAGGAAAATGAGAAAATGAAGGTCAATAAACATGAAAACGCGCACACGTGCACACACGTAAATGGAGAACACCAAAAGGAAGTTGAAAAGCACTATCCTGTGGTTCTGCTGATACTGATGGAATTCTGCAAGGGATCTACACTCAGGGAGTGGCTCAACAGGTTAGTACTAGTTAACGGCTTTAGTTGTCCTAATGACATGCAGGCCCGAAAGAAGTGACGTGCCATTAAAGTATACAATGTCACAATGTGGTATACCAGTGGAGTTCCATCTATTCAGGCAACTTGTGAAGGGATTACGAGATATACATGCCAACAACTTCATACACCGGGACCTGAAACCGGAAAATATATTCGTCGATCCCAAGACTTACGCTCTCAAAATAGGAGATTTCGGACTTGTGGCGTTCATATCCCAAGATAATCATAAGGAACACAAAACAAAAGCAATTGACGCGAAACGTCCAGTCGATGTAAGTCCTTATAAAACTATATTGCATGAAAACGTGCAGACGTCACAAACATCGCTTCCAGGCCAAGTAATTGGCACGCCTGGATATACAGCGCCGGAAGGAGGTGTGAACTGCACGGAAAAGGCCGATATATTCTCAGCAGCCCTGATACTGCTAGAACTGTTATCGCCTAGGTTCAGCACCGCGATGGAACGATTCGCCGTGCTGGAAACATTCAGAAACACACGTAGAGTACCGGCATTTATCAGCAGCGAACTGAAACCGTGGCATGAGCTGCTGCAAAAAATGGCCGATCCAGTCCCGCAAAACAGACCGTCGGCGGCGGACATACAAAAGACACTCAAGGACATCATAGATACACCAGAACATAAAACCACTCAATGATGCAATCAGTAGCAATTAGTTCGTGTTTATTCCGTAGCTAGCTGCTTAATGCGATCGTTTGGGGGACAACCTTGGCGGCACTGTCAAAAATGGGATCTTGAGGTAGGTGGCAATCTCGTGACACGTCTTGACAAAAATGAACAAGAGGTACATGAAACCGTAGATTGTCACGCCGCATAAAAACGAGTGGAGGTCTCTTGGGGTCAACACAAAGGCATCCATGTTGTATCCAAGACCCTGTAAAAGGGGCGCGCCATAGTACCGCGCAAGAAGCAAGTAGTAAGGCAGCAACCCGAAGTGGAACCGACGAAGCTTGCTCTTAGACAGAAGGCAAATGATGTTATTGACGCACATAATGGCGCCAAGTGTAGACACGAACAGGCAACCAACTATCTTGGACCTCATAGGAACACTGTATGCCAAAAATGCCGCAGGAAAGGAGTGCAACATAGCAGATAGTACATAAGTTATATAAGCCAGGCGGTGACTGGAGTCGCAACATAGCTTGGCCATGCTGTAATAGCCTTCCATGTAGGAAAGCACCGCTATAACGAAAAACACCAAAGTTAACAAGTCGACCTTACCAGGGAAAATCTTTCCCACAAACGTAGACATGGTCTCACTGCTGAAACGGTACAAAACCATATTCGGAATCTTGCACTTAAAGTAGTAAGCAAGCAGCTGGAAAAAGACCGTGCAGAGGTTCGTCTCAGTGACACCCAGAAGACCATTCGTGTAAACGAAGGTGGAAAATTCGCTCTCACGCCAAATGGTCGTCAAAACATGCAGTGGAGCCACAGCAATCGAAAGCATCATAGGAAAACTGAAGCCGCCCGGAAATATGATGAAACACATATATGGGTAAAAAACAGTCACAACAGCATCAATGCCATGGTCCATGAGCTGGCCGAGCGGGGAACTCACACCCAGCTTTCTCGCCTGCTTACCATCAATACCGTCAAAAGTCTGCACGCTACATTACTCAACAGACTAAGGCAGCACTTACCATGTAAAGGATCATCATGCAGGAAACTAAGATAGGCAACCAACGTGGTGACCCAGCGCTATCAAGATGTGGGACATAGGTGAAAATGCAGTAGTTAATTAAGAAAATGCACAACGCGCCCATCAAAGTGATCACATTCGGCGAAAGCCACTGCAAAGCGTCATCTGTATAAAAGATGCCAACGTACCATAGGCAACAAGTTAGCCACAGGGGTCCACCATATTCGAGACAGAATCGCATCCAACCGAGTTGATTCTCCCGCGTGAAACCTGTAATGCTTCAGATGCTCCAGGTTGGATTCAGGGATCATCCGCGTGAAACGGTCCATCGCGACAACACTAATGGGCAAAATGCATCCACACCTTCACACAATGGAGGAATCTGCGACTACAGACTCGAGTTGTTGATGATAATACAACCTATATCATACAAGAAATCTAATACACAGCACAATAAGTAATCAGCGATCAAGGTGGAATACAACAGCTGCCAGTAACTGATACACTACATGACGCCAGAATCGGCCGAATACCGCTCAGTGTTGATGAACTAAATGTGTGTGAGCTAACAAAAAATAAAAACTCGTGCGATTACATTCCATGGACACGCCACGCAGCCCCACCGCACATGAACAGGAAGACGCAAACAAAGAAATTCCGGAAAAGTAAAACGTTGGGAGCACGCCGTACGGGAACGTACCGATATGTAGAACCAGGAACTACCGCAGCGGCCGCTCTGGTGATTCCTGAGTCTTACTGAATCCACAGAATGGGAAAGAAGGATGCGAAGGATATGGCGCCGGAACTTGCGTCGATACCGACCTCTAACAAACTAATGTTGCAGGTAGGTGAAACTATGTGACATATGAGACCAATAAAACGGGTAATCGGTGGGCATCTGCACGTGTGTATTTGCCGTTGTCTAAATGTCTAGACAGCCGAAAAGATGGTAATGCCACTGTAATATTGCGGGGCTTGTGCGACGTAATACAAGCGCTCCTGGTGCGATATGATAAGATCAAACCTGCTGTGATCGTTGGTGCGGCTCTTACAGCAATGCCAGGCGTATTTTCGCTATAAAGTCTGCCGCCGTCGCCACGTGGCGCTGATCCATGCTAATGGCCGTAATGAATCCTGTGACGGTGCTGGAAATGGCTTCCGGAGATATATTTACGTATAACACGGCTGTAGGAAATGGCCCACCGATAGTGACCCGAATTTCGTACAATGGATCAGAGAATCTTCCAAATATACATATCGTTGCAGAGCGGTTCCCAAAATGCGTCAACTCCAACGCAATCCGAAAGCACAAACGTGAGACGGGTCTGGCGACTGTGTCCGTTCAGAAACCCTGCACGATCTGATGGACTGGTACTCAAGCACTGGCAGCAAGTGGAGTTGAAGAATGAAAATACCAAAAACAATACCAATGAATTACATGGAATTAATGTGAGTTATGCACCGACACTGGATTCAGACATCACATCCACGCTACCAAAGGTAGATGAGGAGACCAATGTCGTGGATGCATACACCTTCGCCAAAATCGCGCCAGCGATCAAAGTATATCGCTACTCTGATGATTTCTATCGCTATAATATTGTGGTAAGTGGGACGAAATTTACGAATCATTACAACCAGGACCTCGACCCGTCATGGACCAAGGAGGAAACAGACTTGCTCTTTGATCTATGTGAAATGTTCGAACTAAGGTTCATCGCAATACACGACAGATTTAAGTGGCGAAAGGAGATCACACTCGAAAAACTGAAGCATCGATACTATGCTGTAACGAAGAGGATAGTTGAATTCTCATTCGAAGAAAAGATTAAGGTGGAAATGGCAAAACACAACAACCCAAACCATCCTGTCGTTGTCGCGTTGAGAGAGGAAATGACAAGACACCCTCTAGTCAAGTATGTCTATAACATGGAACATGACCGAGAACGTAGAATAATGCTGGAACGCAGTTTCAGAATCACTGAGGAACAGAAGCAGGAAGAATCGCAACTTCTCGATGACATCAAGGAGGCAGAATCCTTATTTAAAAAGGAAGAACGAAAGAAAAATGAACTGCGCAAACTTAAACGAAAATTCAACGTGATCGAGGATGCAATACCATCGCCATCCATAGGACAACTGCACTCAAAGGATGTATGGCTTGCAAGTGACATAGTAACCAGCTACAAGGCACAAATCCCTTCAAAACATAATGATGCAGTAGATGAGATGCTAGCTGCATTGAACATATCAGCACCTGTCGTATCTTCTCGCGCGTCAAACGAACTCTACTGTGTAGTGAGGGGAGATGCTGCAATTATGATCAACCTAGTTAACAAGGTGGATAGCCTTAAAAGAGAACTAGACCATTGGAGAGCAATAGCAGGGCCACTACCAGAACAAATAGGAACACCAAAATCCAAAGATGAAAAACCGGTAGTAAATCAGGAAACGTCTGACCTGCCATCGGTGTTCCAAACACCGCGCCCAATCATGCCGCCAAAGGTATTCCCAAAGCCGAAACCTCCAATGCCGCAGCAAGGCTCCTCAGAAGAAACGACACAAGCCTCAGAACCTGCAAAGCAGTTTTCGGAACAGCAGCAACAAGATTCACAAAATACAGCCATCATGTTCCAGCAACAAATGGCAAGGCAGAGGATGATGATGGCACAACAGGGACCACCGAGACCACAGATGCAGCAAATGTATCCAATGAAATTATCACCCAGTGGAAATTCGAGCCCCCATTCCTTCCAGCAGCAAGGGCCCTACGGTCATATGATGCAGCATCAAACACCACAGCATGTGAACCAACCGCAACACATGGGACAACAATCGCCCATAGCAAAGCAACGCCCTGCCATGCATCAAATGATGCAACAAGGAATGCATCCGTCACACCCGATGATGCAGCAACACCGGGTACCACCACAGAGAATGATGCAGTATCCGCAGTACTCACAGCAATCATACCAGCCAGGGTTCCAGCAACAGCAGTTTGCACCAATGCCTATGCGGGTGCATCCCCAAGGGGTATATTACACAAATCAAATGTATCCGCAGGCACATTTTGGGCACATGATGCAACATCCCATGCCACACACGCAAACTGGAATGCACCAAATGGGGCAAAACCCACAGATGCAGATGCAACCACAAATACAGGGACAACCTCAGGCGCAAATCCAAGGACAAGTGGCAAGCCACATGCAGGGACAGGTGCCAGGTCATATGCAACATATGATAGGTCAGCAAGGTACCCAACATGCCATCTCGCAACAGCCTGTGGCTAGCAAGTCTCAACAAATGAGCCCTAATCAAACCAGGAGTATGTGATACCTCTCTCAGAAGCCCCCTGAACCACACGGCAGGTTACCTATCCGCCGCGGGGACGGGCAATAACTGAACCCTAATTCATATAAAATCACTTTTCATATACGTTGTGATATGTAGATATGGGCAAAAAGACCGAATGGTTAAAAGGAAACAGTAAGAAGGAAACGCAACCCGCCCGGCCTGTGGAACATGGCAAATTCCTATACCAGCAGGCATATCAGTTCGACAAGGCGGCAGAAACAATCAACAAACTAGCTGGTAAATCGGGAGAAAGTGTCTCAAACTGGAAGGCAAAAATAGAAAACAGGGTCCTACACCTCAACGCTGCCGCAAGAGACGAGGCAACGGCCTTAATCAATCGCACACCAGAACCGTACACAGTTAGACACACATTTTCAAAGTTCAGCGGCATAAGTAACCGCGCGGCGAAACGGGCAGGACTCCTAGACATCGGCCGACACATCGAATTCCAGCACGCGCAGGAACTGCACAAACTATGGCTCCAATACGTCAGCGAAATTCTCAGTAAGCAAAATACGGCACAGACTATCGCACGTACGCTCGCACTCTGCGATCTGCAGGGCGCACAAATTGAGGTCATACAAAGTACATGCGCCTCCTACGTAGGCATCGCAGGAATCATTGTACGAGAAACACAACACGTTAGTCAATAACATATATTATCACGGATTATAGGCGTTCAATGTGGTCAGAGAAGACTCCTCCGTAGTGCTTGTGCTTAAGGCAGGCTCCGTATTCGCAGTAAAGTGGAAAAACTGGACGTTCCACATCCACGGCGTCCACATGGTCGCCACTCCCGCGCAGCGCAGTAAGCGGAAACTCAAAGCCAAAACGCACTTGTAACTGGCATTATACATTTAACCCCATCTCATCATGGACGTGATACGCATCCAAGTCAATCGCCACGCAGTGCTCAATGGCGTACAACAACCGCTGATGCATGATATCCTTGCTGGAGTACCTGGGAATCGTCAAACGGAAGGCGCACGTGGAAGACGTGGGCAATCGGTTGTCAGACTCAAAGACCTCATCCTGAACACTTTTATATAATAGAAATATATGGCTTACCTTGGGTGGTTCGTATTCCACGTAAAAATTCCACTCACACGGAGCGGGAGGTAGGCGCGACCTGCCGCTCACAAAACGCAAAAACATCTGCATCCTCAAGTTGTCAAAGTTAGCTAAAACGTCAAACAAATCACGCTTCAAAGCCATAGATGATGAGACGGTGTGAGCCCGAAGGACCTCGAGATCGATACGAGGGTCACCACAAACCATAAATTCCAACAACTTGTAGTCCAACAGCATGCGGAAACGACCGATAGGAAGTACCGCATTAAACCCACGTGCAACCCATGTGGCAGCAATGTCACTCTGAGTTAGGCGGAAAATAGAAGCAAGAGTAACAAACAGGTCAAGGTTATCCCTAGTCACACCAATGTCAGAACCACCAGACAGCAACTCAATGATGCGACCTTCATTGGACTCAAGACTGAATGTTAAATCATCCAAAATGTTGAAACGCTCGGGACTGTGCTTTAACTTGTGAAGCAAGTCACTAGTTAACTTGTCACAGTCCGCAAGATCCTTCAATGACAGATTGGAAGCAAGCAACTTCTTCCAGATTATAGGATTCAGAGCAATGCTTAACGGATTCATCATAGACACGCACATTGCGAACAAACGACCCAACGACTCGTACATAGTAAGCTCCATGGGAATTCCCTGATTACAGTGCAAGCCATGTGGCTCGCTCCCGCCGCACTTGCACCTCTCACGGGAAGCGAGCTCATCCGTAGGTTCATCGATACAGCACAGCGAAGACAGTAAGCTGCAGCAACCAGATGAACAGCAAATTTCATGGTCACCGCAGCGAATCCCTAGCTTAGAAGGATTAGGTACCTCGCAGTTGGCCACCTTAACCATTGGGTGAATAGCAGAGCTGAACTTAAACATCACCGTATCTTGGTTAAGACCATATGAGTTTGTAGCGTTAGGGCACTTTAAACATGCCGTGTTACCCTTCTTCATGAGACGAGAGTCGAGGTTTAATGGACCCATCACCTCGTTAGAGATGCAACTCAACAATTCCTGAAAGGGACCACCAAAGTCAGTGGCACCTTCACCTTTAAAAATAACCATGAACGGGCGCTGGCCGTTACGAGAACGTAAAATGTTGGGGTTGCAGTTTAAAAGCTGCGTGCAACTCTGGTACCACAAAGTGTGCTTCAACAAACTTCCAGTCGAAGATATACCACGATCAACACGAATCGAAAAGTATGGGCGCTCACGATTAAGGTTTTGCAGAGACGGAAATATCTGGCGGTACATTTCGTTCACCAGGGAACGACGAATTAAACTCCGGTTACCAAAATAGACGCTCCAATGAACAGGAAGCTCCGATGGACCCAAGCAAATGCCCATGTCATCACGGCTATATACATAACCGTTAGATGGAGTGGGCACGCTTTGTGAAAACACAGTTGCAGAGCTCAGGCAAGAAGGAGCAGACACGAACTGGCTGTAGGGTCTCAGTAACTGATGATCCAGCGGAAGGTACTCCACCAAAGGCTGGTTTAAAACCGTACCTATTATTGGTGCCAACGTTCTGAAGGTGTCGTTCACGTGGTTCAGGAGGGAAATACGATCATTTATTATCACGTAACAAAACGCTGAGAAAATACAGTCCCCCCAACCTGAATGCTCCGAGTCGCCCTCAGAACGAGTAGATAAAGGATCGCTATCCAGGCTAGAGTAACTTATGATACGCATATCACCATCAGGAACCACACTCCTATCAATAAGATGTAACTTCTCAACAACTTTACGGAGCCGCATGCGAATGTCGCAACCATCCGATGGATTCCTTATATAACTCTTCAAAGAATCATCAACAATCGTAGACAGGTGCTGAAGTAGAAAAAACACTTCAACCTCATCCAACTTATCGCATTCCAGGTGATTCAACAAAATGAACCTTAGCTTAATGAAGCACTCCAGTATACTCTCCACACTCGTGTAAATGCCGTTCCACAGAGGTGAATCCAACGGGGGCAAATATGTCCGCACGTCAAGAGTAGACCGGCACTTTATAACCATATCAGCAATTACTTGTCTGGTCGACGTAGGGGTGTTCAGTAGGTCAGCGATGCAATGTATGGCAAAGTCGATATCCTTGGGTATGTCACGGTTAACGTGATAACGTATGCGGTTAAACGCATATGGCTGAGCTGAAATGCTGACTTGAATACGCTCGCCGCAAAAAACGGGAATATCGTAACCACTGAGCTCGAGGTGTCTTAGACGGACATCATTGAACGTCCCAAAATACTTTGACAAACAGTTCAAAGACGATATAGCCAGGTAGTCATTAGAATACATGGAATAGGTACAATGCAACAGGTTACTACCTTGAAAAATCCCACGATAGCTTTGAAGCGTCGTTATGGGACATGTGGCCTGCCGGGAAAGCAGACGTGACTGGCTCACGCAACGCTCATAGTTCAAAAAGGCGAGAATTATCTCACTAGGGTCGGTCATTTCTGAAAGACGGTTGCACAATTCAAGAGAGATGCGTGCGAATTGCGACAAAAACCTGCATTTAGCCCAACTTCTGTGACGCAGCAAGTCTTGCACGAAACCACGCAGATACCTTATAAGCTCAGCCCCCAAATACGGGTGCTTGTACCTTAAATGAACCCGGCTGTGAAGGTAACGAGGTTCCGATAAATCATGCAGTGATATTTTAGACGTCAGCGCTGACAGAGCCCTACGGATCTTCTCGAGCGTTGATTCCACAAACTCCACACCAGAAGCGACAGAAATTTGAGCACGTTCAGTAGCATTAAGTATCGTATCCATGTCACAGTGGTCAACCAATAGGTCACGATCATCAACACAGACACCCTGCAGCGAAACATAGTCAGGATTCAAATCGTCAGCACCGTTAATGCCACAGATGAACGTACTACCACCCAAAAGGCCTGGCCAGCCGTGGTGCACATGGGCACCTGCGAACTGGTAAGATGCTTTCAACTTGTATTGCTCGATCAGGTAATTGCACAGTTCCCGGTTCGCACGGTGCGCGCTGGGAAGTAAATCCAAAAGTGTGCACCCATCGTTGTTCCTAGCCAATATATCTCCCCCCAAAGACACGAGCAACTTCACTGTATCCACTTTGCTACGCTCGTGGATACCAATGGGAAGTGGTTCAAGTTCGCCCAAGGCATACATCAATGCTGTATTTCCCCCAGTGTCCCGAGCATTAACATCGACGCGTAACACACAAACCAAGTAAGATATGGCCATGTTGCAAAGATTTTTGGATGCAGCCATCAGAGGAGTCTCCAATGCGCTACCGCTACGACGGTCGAAATCTACATTCATTACCGAAATGCACTTCAAAATCGTCAAACGGTTCAATAAACAACACAAATATAACGCATTGTACTGCGCGTATGACCGACGAATCGTTGCAGACCCCATGTTTTCCTGAAAGGGCGTCTCAAAAAGAGAAACACACAGCCTATCTGAAGTTGCCCTGTTCAAAACAAAATCAATCATACTACGAACCACAGATACATTGTCAGAAATGATCGCGTCGAACAAAATATCTTGTAAGGCAATTAAATCTCTTCCAGAAAAGTTAGCATTAGATACCGATGGGACCAGTGCATCAAGTAACAACGTATGACGATAAAGACGACGGAAGTCAAGAACCATGCATACCTTATCGTTCAAAATAAACAGCAAAGATTGCTCTTCTGGTACGAACCTTAGACATACCACGTCACCCCGGGAAAAGCCAACGCCACGCAAGGAGACATGGGACGCACTTACAACACCGTACTTGTAAACAGGTGCATCCATCGGACACTGCACACGTCCAGAAGCCAGCCAGAGAAAACGAAGTCGCATCCACTCTAATCCAACATAAAAATCAGGATTAGATGATTGTACGACACACGAAACGCTAAAGGGAAGTGACATTTTGGAATTCATGCATCTTAGATCGATCATGCCGTCAGACCGCACAATATCCTTTGTCAATGATAGATCCATGCGGATAACACTACAAGGGTCAAAACGAACTCTATTGTTGCTAAGGGAAATACCAGAACGGAAAGGTAAACTCAGGCGCAAACATCCAAGGGATGGCTTCAATATCGGCTTACAATCCAAAGACACAAAACAACACACGCAACTCACAGGCAGTTTCAGACTGTTCCTACGCACCGTGACCTCTTCCGTGTACCCACTATCGCAAGGGTGAATTACTGATACAAAGGGACGAAGAAGTTCGACGGTATTCGAAAGAGTCAAACGGACAGTAGTTTGACCATAGTGCCAAATAACCTCATTGTTCATAACACTCTGGGAAATCTCAGATTCACACATAACCTCAAGATAGACAAAATTGTCTTCAAAGTGAACCTTGCTTGACGGCGACGAAAACTCATCCATACCACTAGTCAAAAAACCAACACGAAATGTGACGTCCTTGAAAGACTCAGTCACCCCACGAGAAATGAAAAGTGTAGGTAAACAACATCTACGGCGCAACACGTCAAGTGGATAGGGGCCATCAAACTCCACATATACAGGATCCCAACTGCGGACGCAGTAAACCACATCAGGGTAAAATAAAGTCTCCGTTATAATGTCACGGCACTCGATATCATTACAAATGACCAAGCGAGAACGAGATCCCACATGACACATCATAAATAAAGTCCTGAAATTAGATGTCGTTATGGAAGTGTGAGTCATCGAAATACCGCAACCGGAACTTGCATCATGGTGGTAAGGACGAACGGACGCATGCAAAGACATATCCTCAGATATGCCTAAAAGATGACGAAGAAACTTCTCAGCATACATCGTCGGGTGGTTGGCAATCAACATGTATTGTGATATACTCATAATGTCGTCCAAATACATAATGGGCTCGCAGTCGTGCTCCAAAAGCAAAGATAACGTGGAAGCAAACATGTGTACCAACATAGCACTCGCAAGCTTAGTAGCGTGATCGTGACGCTTAAGATCCAGGCTGGTAAACACATCGAGGTCCACAATGTTGAAGTATTTGCACACAGCAGACACGCGATGGAAAGCGCTGCTCCCGCAGTAGTGGGTGACCACAAACATCCTATTCAACTGAACTCGAGATGATATAGGGATCAACCATGCAGTTAAACGGCTGGCGATTACCGACAGTTTACACGGTAACGATGAACAGTTCACTAACATCGTGTGAACCACGCTCCATACATAGCTGCTAACAAAACGCCTCCTGATTAGTCCACTACACAAAGGGTGGCGTATAAAGGAATCCAAAATCCAGTGAATGGTGTCGCAAAGGTATAAATAACGACGGTAATCATGAATTACTAACGCGATGCAATATAAAAGCTCCGTAAAAAGAATGTCAAGCAAACTCGTCAAACGACCCATGTTGCCCTCCATGTAAAACAGTCGCTGCCACCCATACAATGGGTCAACAGTACGGGAATATAAATCCATACTCTCAACACTGACAGAATGGCCAATATGGCCCCAGTACCAGTAGTCCCTACCGTTAAAGTCGTACCCCTGAACGAAGTGGCTAATGCTCGAACGGAAAATCCGCAAACCCTTCTCCTGGTCAATGTCAAGGAATCTACGCAAAAAGTACTCTGGAGATAGTAAAACCAGCATGGAGGTGAGGTCATAAATGTCATGCTCAGACATTCTATGACGCAGAGTACGACGAATAAAATGACGGCGTTGGGAAGGGATCCGAGATCCACAGTGGAACGTGTAGTCACAAGTCGCAAACATCTTGGGATTAGGCACCAGCTCATGGGCCTTATGGCCACTAAGCGACTGAACAATATTCTCAACCAAGTTGTTCGACTTAACGGCGCCATACAAAATCTGCCAAAAATTCTCAAGCGACATGTTGTCAGATGGAGACAGTAACGGGTTAGAACCTTCTTCAGTACGTTGGGATGTAGGCATACAACCATTCCTGTCAGTGGATCTGGGAGTAATGTCCACTTCGGAAGGGCCTAATAAAAATATGCCCAAAACATTCATAAGCCTAACGACACGACTAGTGCTGACATAATTATCCTCAGGTTTGTTCTCGCTACTAATAAACGTCTGCACCAACGTAGCCAACTCATCAATGCACAGATACTCGGAATGCATAGGATCGGAAAGATCAAAAGTGCAACCCTTCTCACATAACACGCGACCTAACATTATACAACACAAAACGCATTTTGCGGACAGGGCCAAAATTAACGAAGATGAGGCACAATCCGAAAGAGAAATGTAATCCGAGCAAGAACGCTTGTTGAGTGTATACAACAATATGCGCGACATACATGGTAAAGATAAGAGGTGTGACAAAGATAATAACAGCTTGCGGCAGATGTCACCACTCAATCTGGATACGCAGGATCGTGACGTTGAAGATGAACCCAAGAGCCATGGTATATCAAAGTCAGAAATCCTGTCCAACTTACCGGTATAGTTAAAACGTAATCTCTTCCACGAATCGGAATCGATATCACACCCAATGACGCATAGCCAGCTGAAACAATCGCGAACGCTAGCTTCCTCAATACCCAAACCATCTGGGCAACTCAATAACTTGTAATACAATGTCTCAAATGATAGGCACATCTGGCCCACCACCTCCTCCTTCAAACCGCTCAGTAATGGGATGCTAGTTGTCAAAATGGACTGATACAACTGGATTGATTCCGCAAACATTATCTTAGATTTGGCATCCATCAGGGGGCCACTCTGAGTTGCCACAGTGAGCCACATGTCGTCGTCGCATAGGCGCAAAACATTGTTCATCGGGCCCTCGGAGTTATCAATGCCATCCTTCACATCGTAATTTGGATCCCAGTCGTTGCTTGTAAACTTCTCAAGTGATTGAGAGTTCCTCAGGGAAATGTCATCCTCACACTCATAGTCGGAACCCAGAGCAAAGTCATCAAGATCTGGTAAAATATCTTCATCTTCAGAACGATCTGCATCCTGGCGTAGACTTGAAAATGATACAGGTATGGATGAAGAGATAATGGATGCGTGACGATCATTCCTTCCATCGGATACATTCAGTTCTTCGGCATAAGACGGTATATCAACCAACGGCTCCGAAGTGCTATCGCTACGGAACGTGCTCTGACTGTCACGACTTACTACACGATCACTGTTTGGAGATGTAACGTCAGTCAAACCGTTGTAAACCAGAGTCTGGGGATCTTGGAAAATGAAAACCAAGCTCATCTGGTGTATGGGAGCATTCTGCGTTATGGGGTCATACACAACCTCAAGGACAGATCCTATGCTGTTACCCGCGATCAAAAGCTCAGTCCGAAGGCAAATCTGACCATCATCCTGATGATCAATCGTAAAAGCTGCTGAGAGAGCGTCGCCAACACGATAGTTTATAGTCGCTGCAAAAACGTCGTGAACAAACGGCGGGCACGTGGGAGTCAGGAAACCAACCACATCGTTACGGTCGAAAAGATCAGTGACAGAACCGAAAATGCAATCTGCAGGGGCAACCGTAATGCCGAAACGCCCGGGAGATAAAACGAAAAAGTTTACCCTGCCACGTATTGACGAATTAGTGCACATGCTTAGAGGAATATGGAACAACACAATACCACCCATGTTTACCGCTCGGACGATGTGCAACGTGTTACCATTTATATCTGCCTCAAACTCCTCGGACGTTCGGTGGGTGACAAAATTCTCGGAATGAGGAAGAGCAGAAAACGGATTGCTGATAGGGGTCCTCACCACACGCAAAATCTTTGCATAACCCTCACTCACTAAGACGCTTTGAAATATGGCGAGGGCACACGAAAACATGTATTCGACGGGAGACCGTTGCAAAGGAGGTAACCATCTGTATAAAAACATCCCGTGTAAGGCAGGAGAAACCAGACTCTGTGAATCCACATCAGCAGTAGATAACAAGTAATCCAAACCGCTGACATGCTCCTGACCCAACTTGCGAATGCATACAACAAAAATTTCGCAAAAGGCTGGGCCCAAATTGGGAGAAGAAAGCAATACATCTATCTCGTCATCTCCCAAAGCAAACGTAGTCAAAAGACAATTCAAAATGTAATGGGCCATGCCATAATGAATCGTACGCTCAATCTCCTTCACCAACATCGTTAAAATTGACAACCAAAAGTTCTCTATCTCGCAACGACAGAGCATATTACTAGTACATTTATCACAAATGCTTGACAAGATACCATTCACTGATATAGGGGGCCTATCATCCACAGCATCAGGAACGTATCGGAACGATACATTAGATCCGGAGCCCGCGGCACCATCGCTGCAACTGCAATCAGAGTTAAACACCACTAACATGGCAGCAACATCACGCAAAGATTTAAGCAATAAGCGACTGAGACAACATGAAATGTCGATGTCGCTAAGGTCTCCATCCGAAGAATAAAGGTTGGATGAAAAGCATGTCCAAAGAATGAAACGCAATAAGTAATGCAAATGCGCACGCATGGGATGTATGCTGTTCCATGTGTCAGAAAGCTGCAGATCTGCCCAAATATCATTACCCATATCAACTTCAAGTTTACCTCCAAGGTGATGAAGAAAACTCATGTACACATCATCTATTGCAGGATCTGTAGACGTCGGTGAAGTGTCAAGGTAAATGGGAATCGTTATGTCATTAAAGTCCACGACACGACTCAATGGGTCAGTGTAATTATTCATAAAGGAAACACAATTAATGTTGTACTTTACACTTGGAAACATCTGCCAAACCAGCAATTCACTTTTAGACGATGTGGCAGTGACGTCAGCGACGTCGCCACCCTTATCCGCCAAATGAATCACGTTAATAAGACGCTCCAAATCGCTGGCAGCCGTATTCAACTTCAACTCTCCCAACAACCATAGCAACTTAAATCCAAGCTCACCAGCTCTCAGACTGCAATGCATGTCGGGCACATTCTTCACCCAAATATACAAAATCCCGTTATTCAGTTTCTTCAAATCCCTCTTGGAGTATCTTTCAGCCAACAAAGCATGAAACAACGAATTTATACTGGCACTGCACAGACGTAAAACATTGTACGAAATGAAAAACACCAAAATGGAGCCGATACCAACATTGACGTAAGAATCAAACTCAGCCTCCCCAGAAGTATTCACGCGAAGTGGCTGCAGGATGTCCAACAAATGCTGGAACATAGGGATTGCATATCTAGAGTTGTTCATAGGATCAATACCCAACGAAAATAAGAGACCGAAAAAAGGGAGAGAAATGCGAACCCATGATGGAATATGGATCCCGTAAGCTCTCGCGTAATCGACAGAACGAACTCCTGAACGCAAGTACCAGCTGCACATCTTCTCAAGAACAAATGACTGGGCTGTCAGCAATATGCGCTCAAATACATTGTTCCAATCATTCTGACCGCCAGTATCAGTAGATATCACACTATCACTTGTTGATCGAATAACCATGGAACGGGATATCTTCACAATGTTATACCATAACAATTTCACCAATGAATGCATCCCATCCGAAGAAATTAATGATCCATCCTTATCGCCTTCATAAAGCAGATTCAATAGCAACGGTCGCGACATGTAAGATTCATCCTCGCCCTCACCGCCAATGAAAAACGAGCCTGATAGCAGACATATTAAAACGTTGGCGCAATGCCACATGGAATATCGACATAACATCGATAAACGTTCAGCATACAACTGGCACTCGCATGCATCAGCACGAGGGCCGTGTAGCAGAAAACTTGTGATCTCGGAAAGATGAACACAGATATCAACAAGATGCACCTTATAGTGCGGTTTGTCCTCTGAATTGGTATCCTTAGCACCGTCTGCGCTGCGGCTGCGCACCAATGTCGATGGACGGAATCGACCAGTACGTGAACGCAGCCTTTCCGAAGATGTGTTCGATGTAACAGTGGGGAAATAAGAAACCTGATCCAAATGCGTCAATGACCTGCTGCGCCTCAGACCACTACATGTATAGATGCCTTTATCACTATCTACGGAACAATCCTTGTCAGAATCCAACACCTCGGACTTTGCGTAGTAAAGCGCGCCACGAGTGTTATTCACTAACCATGTACATCGAGCGCAAATGTCATCCACGTAACGTTGCCGAAGCTCTTGGGTTACTTTCTCTCCGATACTTTCAGTCGTAGTCGTCTGCACGCTTTGAAGTTGACGCAACAGTTGAAATACTATTCTAGATGCATACCGAATGGCAATGTCAACACTACCCAGGTCACTGTCCAAAAGATGAATGAATACCGCAGTAATGCATAATTGGCATCGGTTTAGCGATGGGCTGACTTGTGAGTACCTTGGACTAAGTCGATCAATCGCAGAAGCGTCACCATTCAAAATGTCAATTGCCCACAAGGTCCCCTTGCATCGCGGAGGGCGTTGTTTATCGAAATCCAAAGTGAAAATAGGGGTACCACCCTCGTATTTGAAGTCCTGTAACAATATTGCCAAACGATTCAAACTAGAGTACAACCCAGAACGATCATCAAATTCAAGCCACGTTCCACGTAACAACCATGCCGGAATCGACATGCAGCCCCTCCAGGTTATTACTTTAAGGTGCAAAAGATCCTCAGATACTTTATCAATAGGGTATTCCGATAGCAGATGCTCCGTAGTGTAGCGCCTGCAGTTATTGTACATGTAACGTATAATACTCCCCAACAAATACACAAGAGACTGAAACTGCAATGAAATGTAGTTACTAAATATAGTACAATCTTCAAACATGGAAAAGTAACGTTTGAGGCACTTGTAAGCCCAAATAATAACCTGTAAAAGCGATGGCATCAAATTTCCACACGTTATGAGGCTCTGGTGAACCAGCGACGGGTCGGCATAAACCAAAATGAAATGCTCGAATAACTCCACCAAGTAGGATAATACGTCAGGCACAGAAAGGGCATTGATGAAATTATGCACCCTGGAACCAAAATCGTTGAGAACGTCAGACGACATTTCACTCACGTCATCATACAGCAAACGGAAAATAAACTCATTGTAACGTAATAAATGCAACGTAATGCTCTCCAAAACTATCATGTCATCCTTTCTAAAAAGCCGGAAATGTTTACTTACATTATGCACGCTCAGAAAGTCGTCCTCACTGCTGTAAACAATACTATTCTTCCAGTCGCCGAAACGTTCAAAGTTCTTTGCATAATCATTCTCCAACATGGCAAGGACCAACTTCGATGGTATAACGCCAATGTCTTGGTATGATACCGAACTATTGAGGCAGAGAAACAATACACCATGCTTCAATAGAAGACGACACAAAACCATCCGAGGGCGAGGGGAAGAATAGTACGATGATACATCGTATATATCCGGAAAACAAAAGTCTTTGAATGCGCCACCAGGTGACACACGCTTTGAACCAATGCAGCCGTAGCAACACACAAAAAACGGGCTAGACAAGGTACTTCCGAAACTAGGAGATTCGCATGTGCAATATGACGTACTGTTATTCTGCACAAAGACAACCCTCTCTCTTAAGTTGCCCCTTTCGGAGGACAACAAACTAGATATCGTATCCCACCAATGGTTGTCTTCCTTGCCATCAGAGCTCGCGCCACCAGGGAAACATGGTGAGTTGTGTGACAATGAACGCTTCGTAAAAATTGCAACACAGCCAGCTTGAGTCAAAGCATTCAAAGCACAAATGCTATCTTCTACCATAAGGGTGTCGTTGGATGGTAAGTGCTCAACAGAGACAACACACAGCAGTATGTCTACCAAAACGTTTAAACCGAGGCTTGAAAATATCGGGGTGAAGATATCGGGGCAAGAAGAAACCAAGCGTAGGGCTACCATGTTTATCGCCCTAGAAGTGTTGTCGAGATCAAACTGCAGGTGATAACGATCCGTGTGCTCACATGCAGACGCAATGGGACGGAAATTTGCACATCCTATAAAACAAGAAGCAATTAGCTGTAGCATGTCATCCGGCAGCTTCATCGATGGCTTGGAAGTTGACAAAAGGAACGTTACTGTAGACAAAACTGATAAAATGCTATCTGCGATCATGCGCCACAACGTGACTGCATTCACAGATTCCAAAGATCCAAAATACGTGCAAATGCTGTCAATACATTGCAAGTTGCAAAGCAGAATATCAAAGAAAGTCCGAAGGTATCTTACGAATTCTTCGCTCCACGTAGAACTTCCCGGCGACTTAGCCTTGAAAATGTGAATAATGCGTGACAATGTTTGGTGGATGAAGGACGTTATCTTCAACAAATAAAGGTGACGATCGTACAACGAGACAAGAAGACCCCTTCCTTCTTCCGCAGCTGATGAAAAACGAGAACCTAAAACCACACGACGTTGCATCAGCTCCCTACGGAAACCAGGCGATAACGAACTAGGAGTGCTTAAAGTCACAATAGATTCATCGACAGATATCGACATACCAATGTCACTAAAGCCACCTGCATCAAGCCGCCAAAATTCAACGAGATTTAAGACGTAGAACCTAGCATGATTGAGGTAAACGAGAAGATTGCAGTTGTCAAACAAAAACTCCACACAGTAACGAGGCTTGGAGTGCAACCCAATCAATGCAAACCCTTTGTCAAAAACCATCATCTGGTGACCGTCAGAGACAAAAGTAATACTGCTCCCCGCACTAAAGCTGTCTGATGGCGCATTGAGGCAGATACGAAAAACAGTAGATGTATGAGCAGGTTTGTGGATGCTGGACGAAACCGATGACTCATCGATGGCAATATCAACGCGCATGACGTAGCAACCAACTCTGGGAATTGACGTAGAATATGTGCAGTTGCAGCCATCATTACTATCTTCTATATAGCCGTCCAAGAAAAGTGGGTAATGCAACGAGAGATACTCAAAGTCAAGCAACGACTCGAAACAACCACACAAACGTGGGAACCAAACCGTAGATTCATCAACACACATACCTCCACTATCTGTACCTGGGAGTGGTAACGATGGAATCAGCACTGTCTTCATGTACTTCAAGATGCACTCTAGCAATACACATGGATTCGGATGGCGAAGAGCCAAGGAGAACATCACATCGATGCACGAATCAAAAACACGAGAGAGACTCTTGCTGGACGAAAACTCCAAAATCTGGCCCAAATAATGATACACTGAATCATATGCAATCGATTCTGAAGTACTCAAACATGTGAAAGGATCCTGTGACATCATTACACGGGACCACTTGCTGTAATCACAAGGACAGGGCAACACGTCGTCCAACAAGTCAGTCAAATGCGACACTAATCGCTCACCGATATAGCCAATACTGTGGCCTTCCACCTGCCATATTCGAGTGTTCAACATGACAGATTGATTCGTAATCTTTGACCACAACATTACGATCATCTTCGCGAATGCATCAGGCTCCTTAATACATGGAGAAGTATAGCTGTCCGACGTGGAGCTTATTGAGTCAGAAATATCATCAGCAATATGTTCCTGTGAAAGCTTGTGCCTGCATTCCGCCCGAGATCGGTAAATGTAGTCGCAGACATTGCCAACCGTTGGGGATTCGCGACACATATGCAAAACACCATCAGTATCTAAGCCCAAAGGAAGCACTGTGAACGTCTTTATAGTGACATCACTGTCACTGGAGTCGCAGTACAAGAAACAGCTGAAAAGGGGGTCGTCAAAACCAGACGCAAGGGAATTGTAATCAAACGATACTCTTCGACCCACATTGTTTAAAGCCTTTACAAGTGGCTGCCTCTCCTCGTCACACATGCCCAGATCAAAACATACTTCAGCGTGATTCTTCACTTCTCGGACGCCCCCTTGCGAAGTGGGAGCCGATGCCATAGGTGGAACTGGCCTTCGATATAATGAAGAATCCCACACCAAACGGGTTTCACATAGTGTATTGAGGTCACCTGATAAACTCTCACGATATATATCCACGTTGGGCGCAGGCTGCGCTTCCTTTAGAGTCTTCTCGAAGATGCAACTGTAGCGCTTGCAAAGCAAATTCTGTGATCCTTGTAACAAATGAAATTCCGAAGCTTCACTCAAACGACCTAGGGACCTACATCGGTTGAGAAACGTGCTGCTGTTGTATATCAGAGACTTGAACAGCGCAACGTCCTCATAAGAACACGGTGCAGACGATGATGGCAAATCCATCCTTGCTGACCGAATAGACACGGACCCTCGAGGATACCGTACAATATAGTACACTATAGCCACATCAACGGAACGTTAATGTCCTAATTTCAATGGCCTATTAAAGAAGGCCACGTCGCGTCGGATAGACAGACGTGGCATCTCAAACGAATAAAAACAGCACTAGTTATATAGTTAAGGCTGTTAAATAATTACTAGTATAAACTTCATAAAACTGATATAAAGAAAATATGCTGGTGGCACCGAGATACCGGGAGCCCATCACATAGCTAGCGCTGACTGGACCCGCAAATTGGCACAACAATCCCATAAGACATACCAAACGATCCTATTTTAGGTCATTATAAATGTAAGTGTGATGTGTGTAGAAAGACCGCCAGAAATGCTAACTGCAAGTGCACTGCGGCGATGTAGACAACGCGAATGCATGGGACATGCATAGTAAGGTGGAGACGGCGTGGTACAGGGCTCACACATGTACAACGCGCTGCATGTTTCAGCGAATTCGTTCCATACATGATTCATAATGGCTACTTTCCGATAGAGGACGAAGTAAGACGTCGTAGACGCGATATATCAAACAGGATTCCCCTAGTTATAAGCAGCCTATCCAACACATAAGGTACGAGACAGTATAATATTCAAGTATAACGTTCCCCATCAATTATATCGGAAGAAGAATGCATAAGGTGCCAATTTCACATAACAACAGCGTGTCGCATAGCCTAGCATAACGTCTTGCGATAAACGTTAGTGTCAACCGACTCAAACCCAAATTTGTTGTAAAGACGAATAGCCACGGGATTGTCACAAATCATGTCAATCCTGTTGACATGCAAAAGGTCACGACAAAACCCAATCACAAACTTAAGCATTATCTGGCAAATGCCATGATTGCGATACAGGGGGTCAACGATGACACGCTCCAAACGTGAGTCGCACGAACGACCCAAATGAGGCAGTGTGTACACTTCCATGTAACCGATGACTTTGCGCCTTTGCGATGATGATGTGTCGGATGCAACGTCCGGACCGTCACTGCCAGCAGAAGTAACACCGGAGGAGTTAACACCAGCACACGATGAAGCGGTGGACAAAGATGCAGACGTAGATTGGTGGTCCACCAAAACAACCACAAAGGGATAGTATGAAGTTACCCGAAGCATGGCTTCCACATACTCACGAGGATGCCACGTAGAACACCGTGAAAGCTTCTCCACAAGAGGACGCGCTTCAAGGTACTCCTCATAAGAATCCAGGGGCTTCACCAAGCCATGAAACCCATCCGCTGTAAACTCCTCAGAAAACGCCACTTTGCGCTCAAACAGAAGGCAAGCCTTCGCATCCGAACCCATCATGATGTAGACAACAAAAAAACAAGACAATAAAGGGGTTCTAACCCTTTATCTACGAATCATACATGCAACAACTATGGTGCACGATGTATTAATGTAAATATTTACACGGGATCCATTTGCAAGTAGAGTTCTTACAAGATTAATAGCCGTGGAGGTTGCAAAAAATGCATGAGTAAAGTCCACACAATGAAACGAAATAAGTGCGAACCGTTACAAAAATGAATACTTAAATGACTCTGAGATCATGAACACATCTCATTCAAAACAGAAAAATTACGTAGCATGTGATACAGCTCTAGTAGACGGATGTACATGTAGACAACACAAATAAGCGACAGTAGTGATTTACTGCCCACATTATAAGGTCAGACAATTGCAATCATTATTATTATACATCAAATAGTAAATAAATTGACATGGACACGATGTGTTGTCGTTGAGCACGTACACAACTGGTGGATGCACAACAAGCGCCATCTCTGGCGTACATCGCAAAACGCACTGAAGACAAGATAAGGTTGATTTCACCAACACAACCCGTGAATGTGTGACTATATTAGACTTTGTTGAGCCTTCACGGATCCGGAAGATGTGCCGTCTGCAGCCGCGTGACGTACTACTACGGAGTAAAAGGCAAAATGTAAAGTGACAAGCCGCACCATGAACAGTATGCTCATTAGATGGTCATGGCGCGCTCTCCAGGCTGCCGTTATCGCTATAGGGGTGAGAACAGCACGTGCCAAAGACGTTGAGTGCAATGGAAGTAACGTATGCAAAAACGATGCAAAATGCATAAAAGGCACCGTTGCAGGCAAACAAATGAACTTGTGCATCTGCCCTCCGGGGTTCACGGGATGGGACTGCTCAATTGCAATCGACTACTGCAATAGACACTGCAGATCCTATAGCAAGGATGTGCCCTGTCAAATGGCATTGTGTAATCACGGTAGGTACATATTGCATGGTACAAGTGGCAGCCTTCTTTGCGATGCCAGTGCCCTCATGCATGCTCCCTGAAGCAGCGAATTATTATTTCCAGGCACATGTGTCAATCAACCTGACTACCCATTCTACTCCTGCAACTGCGGCGCTTTCTACACTGGAAAAAACTGTGAAATAGACTACAACCCCTGTAGCCAGGCGCACACAAACCCGTGTGAGCATGGAGATTGTACATTCGTCAGAGGAACGAACCAGGTTCTATGCCAATGTCACACTGGTTGGACCATAAATAGAAACCAGCAATTCATCAAACTCAATTGGAACGGTGTAGACATATTCGTATCGCCGCCATGTTCCGGTAGGATTGTGTTACAAAACCCACAACGCTCGCAGAGGAAGTACGACGGGGGATCGCAGGGACTGCTCCAACGCTAGAACCCAGTATGTTAAATCTACCATTTGCGGACATAGTCATGTAGGAGCCAAAATAGTGTGGTACATCGTGTTCTTCTTCTCCCTGGCGCTACTACTATGGATGCTCGGGTCAATGCTGTACAACTACCTCGCAAGATCATAGGCCGACGAAATTCAAATCGCAAAATTAAAATAGTTTACAGCGATCTGTGAACATGATCTGACATAGTCAAGGAAAGGGTCAAAATATTAAAAGCATCATTCCATAAGGCGTAAGAATGATGCAATCCTAATGCAACTCCCTAATAATATACGCACGCCTATCATCTTGATATACATTAAGCGCAACGCACGCTTGTCGTATGCATTCAAATATTCACCGTCTGGGCTGGGTCGTAATCATCGGGTAGCTGATCATATATGGCCCTTAAAAGCTCTTCGTACACCCTCATTTCCTTGCCGTAGAGCTTGATGTAAAGACTGTTACCCCTGTCGTTCGTTAGCCGCTTGTAGATGCGCATCTTTCGAGTTACAGAAAAACCTTCTAACACACTGAAGCGAACTATGACGTACTGCCACCCATGCTTATGTTCAACAAACACCTCAACGCTCGACAAAAACGCTTCACTCGGGGACTGGTAAATCGTGACACCTGTCCTGCCCTCCAAAACACGAGCATTCAGATGGCTTACATTGATAAACGGAACTACCTCGTACCGAGAGTATAACCATGCTCCTTTAGGGACGTTAGAAAGGAGCAGGATATGCGGGCTGTAATCGCATTGTTCCCCAACCCTTATTACAACGGATATCGCATTTCTCAATCTTCCAAACATATTCCAAAAAAGAGGTTTCCAATATGCTGTATTGTCCTGGACCTCACCGCCTTTCATCGCAACAGAACCAGTAACCGGATTCACAATGTACTCAACATCGATACCCTGGTAGTTCAAAATGACCGAATAATCCACCAAATTCGACTGACGAATGATCTTTCTAGAACAACTAATTATCGAAGACAAAGGCAGCCCATGAGGATCTGGGGGCAACGCAGCCATATAGGAAAACAAGGTGTAATAGGTGTGCTTTATGAGCACCCTCACATTCCTGTATTCCAATGCTCGATCGGCAATCTGCGAAGATGCCTCTACATCACCATCATACGGTGCATGCAGCCTCGAAACAAATGGGTGAATGTCGGCCAGTGTATCCATGTTAACATAAAGTAACACAGCTCCGTTAATGAAGTCGCTAAGAGACTTGGTTGAAGATATAACAGGGGTGCCATCTCGTATGTCATAAACACGTACACGAGCCGCTAGATCTCCATTCTTACGAGTATACACTCCTATGAACTCCACAAACACTTCAACACCACGCCGATACTCTTCAATGTAAAGGTTATGAAACTTCTTGCTCTTTCTGGCAGTCTTCAAACGCTTACACCCATACAGCACTTCAGGAAGGTAACCAGCGGTAGGGTGAATCATACGATATCTTCCTCCATCTCTGAACTCCCCGTTATATACCTTAGCCACGCTCCGTAACGGGGTCTTGGACAAATCCAAAACATTAACCAAACTGCAATGCGCAGCACACTGTATCAACAATAACAAAATAACATAAGGAAGTGTCATAGGTCTATATCTACAGTAAACATAGATATATAGTTTTCAATACAACTTCAAATACGATAAAGTTGCAAAATTACTGTCGAATCATTTCTATCATATCTCAAATAGTAAACGGCACAGAGTATGTAAACTGTGGACCTCTAGCAATTTTTATCCAAAGTTATATGCGGATAAACTACCAGATGCAATAACACAATTGGGATAATCACTGATGCGGCTGCAATGACCAAACAATAAACAGCAACATCAATCGTGCAATATAAAAATCCCCACGCTAGACAGCCGTTAGACACCTCAAATTTAAGATCACCTCCTTTGGACACAACGCATTCAACCCAAACAAGTGAACTTAAGCGAATCCGGCATACAGCCATCAAAAATCATACTGCTAACCACAACAAAAAATATTAGCATTACACAGTATATAAGCAACTTTTAGAAATGTTGGCACATTGAATATATCGCTGGAGAAACTAGCGTCGTGATCCTGGTGATTTAAATTTTTACAGCTCGTTTTGTGCATTAATGCATGCAACCTGTAACATCACTTGTGCCGAGCATGCATTTATATGGTAAGTCGTACTTTTCAGCGGGCACGCAATATCGCTACCGCATAGGTCATCGCCAATCTGAACAAATCGTACACCCCATAAGATGGATTGGGTCGACAACCATTACGTACCCAAAATTCGAGGCACCGTTATACCATACTGCAGAAAACAGGAACAAAAATGTAGTACTAACAATTCCTCAAACAACAGCACAATTGCACATAAAATATGGCAGACGAGATATATTATTCAAACCAATTATTTAACGCAGCCTCATGCAAAGAGATCATAATCTGACCCACGACATCACTATCCATCTACTCATACACCTCAACCTTAATATTGCTCATCATGCAATCTAAATCGGGATGCTGCGAAAATACCTCCCCAAGGGAAGATAAAACCGCCTTCTCCATGGATTTTCTACCGCATATGAAAATGCTGCAGCTACGACCATCGGAACCGCAAACAGATTGCACAAGGCGGCGTTCCTTCAGAAGCATGTCCTATACATCAATGTTGCCGATCTCAAACGGAACAAACCTGCACATAGCCGCGCTCAGATTCGGCTCCATGCCGAGAATACGACACTAACACCTGCAAACGACCGTAGAATTCTGACACGTATTTCTCAAGTGCAGCACGATACAGATACGTATCAGGAGACTGTACACCAAACACCAACAGAATCTTTCCATGCTTCGAACCTAAGCGGTGCGATTTCAAAAGCGTGTCCAAGTAACCCATATATGGCACTACTCCAGTACCAGTGGCAATTAATAATAAATTCGTCTCGCCATTTAAATCTTCGGGAGATAATACAAACTTGCCAAACGGGCCCGTTATTTGCACAGGAGTCCCACTACCTGCTGTAGACAGGAATTGGGAACAGATGCAGATATCGCGAAACCTCTCTCGCTCGCCAGGTGCAACGATGGGCGCGCGGATACCCAACGAGAAACACCTGGAGCCGTCTACGCCATCATCATTCAAAACGGGGGCCAGAGAATACGAACGCGGAGCGTGACGTCGATTGGTACGCGACGATACTCCTGAACAGAAATCTTACACAGCTGACATAATCGCATACCTGGAGGTAATATACCACAATACTGCCCAGGGGCAAAGCTATATTGGCCTTGGTGGTCTATTACAATGTGGTAAAAACTGCGGTCAATCCCGTTGCCACCGATTTGACGAACCGATCGAATCTCGCAATCCAAAGGCGATTTCACAGTAAACCTACAAAAACTATGACATGAACCAATAGACGTATCCACAAAATAATATTGTAACACATGCCGCAGACAACTTTAGACAATATGTGAAAGGCGATTTGCACGTAGGTATAAAACATAACAACTGCATGCGATATTGGCGCTGCAACATCGACATAAAAGCCACCTTTACTGGAAATTTCAACAATGCTATCACAAACACAATCACACAGGGGCGTATATGCTCCATAAACATGAAACAACGTAGACTAACGCACTCACCTCTGCGCAGGGGCCGCGTTGCAGCGAAAGTGGCGATACAACCTTCTAGGATTAACTCCCGACAACATGTAACCATGTGATGTAATCTCGAACCTGCAACGCATAGGTGGTCACTGACCGTAAACATACTTTAAAAAAAGTTCCATATCAATAAAAACAGCAGTGATGGTAGCATCACCAAACCTATACAGAAATGCTGCTAATATACATCATAAATAGTACAACGAAGGGATAGATAGTCCGCCAAGTAAGCATAAAACACTGTATATGTGCGATATACGTGGATGTGCCCATCTATTCTGGTTAGATGCAGCCCATGCTATGGAAGGCTACAACAACATACAAGAAGGATGCCGCTGTACATGCAATAACCCTAATGCCACGGGAAATAGGTAACGTTTAATGCGATAATTATAACTCCTCCAGGATACAATATTCCTTCACAATAAGGTCGTGGACGCAACCCATTACACCACCGCGCGGCAGGCCCTTGAAGAAGTAGACAAAGGTACAACCTATAGATCATAAGTTATCAGCAATGTTAAGATATGGATCATATCCATTATTGTGTACACATATTCCTGCGTAGATGATTAATGCACTAGGAAAGCAACGCAGCAAGTCTCGAGACACAGGCGCTATCGTCAACGTAAATGTACTGACATCTGCCTAAATAACATATGGAAATGGATCCTAGTAAAAAGGAAGAATACGTTATGCTGGCCAATGGTCGCACCGTGGCCGTGTCAACAGAGTCCACAGCGCCAAACGAGGAAGGAGACTTACCAATCGAACGGCTTCAAAACGTCTGGGGAAGTAGCTCTGGCGCACGTAGGTTAACGCGCATTCGTAAAATGACGGTGAATTGCAGGCAGCGAGTTCTTTGACATATATTGTAGACAACGCAATGCGGAACTAGAACGCTCAGAAGAACTAGAGAAGCAGTGGAAGGAGGATCTCCAGAACAAACTATTCCACACAATCAGGTACAATAGGATGCAAAAGGAACAAATCAAGTCAGAAAAACGCAAACAGAAGCGTGTTAAGAAAAAGATGAAAAACAAAGGCAACATTACAGAATCGCAGCAAAATTGTCATGAAAAGGCAAGTGAGTGTGATACCAGTGGCGATAAAGAGGAAGCTACGGTCCCCGTGCGTGAAGAAGGATGGAATAACGGGCTAGACAACCACCAAACCGCGGAAGATTCCACACACTCAAGCGACGCTGTGTGTATACGTGACAATCGCAATAAAACACGTCAAGAATGTAGCAAAATAGTCATCTTTGATGACCTAGCAGACTTATTATAAGTAAATCTTAGAATGCAGCAGTGATTACTGTGAGGAATCCTTTACATACTAGACAATGATGCAGCGTGACTGACATGCGGTGGAACCATGCTCCCGAAGAACTTCACGCGATAAGAATCACATAGTGTGTGCAAAACATGGGTTCTTATCCAGTCGGCTGAGTTTCTGACATTGAACATCCAAATAAACTCTACTTTACATCGTGCATGGGGTCGCCCCATCCAAACAAGGAAGACGATGCAGAAAACACATTATCACAACCTGTTAACTAACAAACTCCGCAGTGAGGTCGTCTCATGTATCGTTGCCTACAAAATAATAATTCAAGACGTCTAATAACAACCATGGCTAACGCTGTTAAGAGGAACAAGATCAGCCTTATCGGCGCGGGTAACATTGGAGGAGTTATGGCCTACCTGGCACAAATCAAGGAACTCGGAGATGTTGTGCTCTTCGACATTGCGCCAAGTAAGTTTCTCGCAATAGCCTAGCTGACGGACACACCTTGTCGTGCACCGGTGATTCTACGCAACCACTCAGACAACCTCCCATGACAAAACTAATGTGCTTGCAGCTCTCGGTGCGGCCAAGGCTCTGGACATTATGCACGCCAACACCGTGTACAGCACCTCGCAGAAGGCTATAGGAACCACCAAGTACGAGGACATTGCCAACAGTGACGTGTGCATCATCACTGCCGGACTGGCCAAAATCCCCAACAAGAAGGATGATGAGTGGACCCGTGATGACCTGGTTGGACCCAACAGCAAAATCATGGCCACCATTGGTGAAAACATCAAGAAGTTCGCACCAAATGCCTTCGTTATCTGCATCACCAACCCCCTTGATGTCATGGTCAAAATCCTCCTCAAGTCAACGGGATTCCCCAAGAACAGGGTTGTTGGTATGGGAGGTCTTCTTGACTCATCCAGGATGTGCCACTACATCGCCGATAAGCTCGGTGTTCACCCAAAATATGTGCAGGGGCCTTGCATTGGAGGACACGGTGACTCCATGGTACCCCTCGTCTCACATGTCACGGTCAATGGAATGCCCATGAAGCTCTTCGTTGAAAGAGGTGACATCACCCAGGGAGACCTCGACGCTATCGCGGAACGCACTATTTCATCTGGAATGGAACTAGTCAAACTCTACGGTACAGGATCTGCATACTTCGCCCCGGCCACCGCAGCAATCGAAATGGCTTCCGCATACTTGAACGACAAGAAGTCAGTCATTGTATGCTCATGCTACCTGGAGGGAGAATACGGCCACAACGATGTCTGCCTCGGTACCCCCGCCGTTCTTGGTGCTAACGGTATCGAGAAGATCATCACTCTTAAGCTCTCACCAGAGGAGCAGGCCAAGATTGACGCTTCGGTCAAGGAAATCAGGCGATTGGAAGCCCTTATCCAATAAACTATACATGTAATGCATTAAGCTGATATGCCGGGCTAACATGTAAATTTCCATATGGTGATGATGAACTATATTCCATGCCACATGATGGGCGCGTGTATGAATTTTTACCCTTTCATGGCTGATGGCGTGGAAGGTTGCATAAAAATACAGGGTAAACAAGAAGGAAGCGGCATGCCCCGTGCATTTAGCACAACCCCTCGAATCCGGTTACGGATCACAAATCGTTTGGACGACTTCCATCGTCAAATTTAGGTCGATATCACATCACATGGACGCTTGATCTATAATTTGGTAATCTAGCATATTTATAATGTTTTATAATAAATACAAATGTGGTCGATAAGGACGAAATATCTATGCCATACGACTGGGGAAGCTACCCCGAGAGTCGGCGTTACCCGGGCACAGGATCTAGTTTGGCACATAGAATCCTAAAAATGTGAATCCATAATACCGTAAAATTGATATCGTTATTTATTCTACTGCGAATTAACACAATAGAATGCGCGCCTTATTCAATGTCATAGACAAGAAGAGGAAGCAGATAGATGGTAAGCTGATGCGATCCACTCTCACACACTCTCAGCTTTCAAAAAGGAAGATCAAACATGGATCCGGAAGGTGGACGAAATAGAAGCTGAACGCAAAAGAGTGCAAGAAAACATACAGAATAGTATCGAACGAAAAAAAAGATACCTAGAAAAACAACTGGAGGTATGGCAACAACTCATAATACACATACGACGTAGCGTATTGGAGGAGGGCAGGAAGAACCAAACAAGGAAGACGTAGAAAAACACATCCTACACCCATCATTCAATGCCAAGGGTCAGCACAAACGAGGATCGACTCACGCCCTTGCAGACATTCCGGATCACCTGCTGGTAACCGGATTCAGAAAGCATCGTCAACCTATATTACTCTTCGGAGAAACAAAGGAAGAGAGGTAGGACTGCCGATAATACTACTAAGCAAAACCAGGTTCACGCGTCTCTACGACATCGAACACCAACCGCAGCTGAAACCCAATACAAAAGATACACTGTTAGCAAGGTAACATACAAGGCTATCACCTTAAATACGCGTCCAGGGAACAAGAAATGCTATCGCAAGGGGAAAAGAACGGTACGCATACGCCCCGCCAAAATGCACGGACATATGCAGACTACGATTCCATGTTTGAACAATGCAGAAACATGCCAAAGGATACCAAACATGCCAGGTTAGAACGGGATGCCGGGGTAAAATAATTATGCAGCATTGGCATCTGGATCGCTAATACCCTCGAGGGCTGGCAGCAAAAAACTATCGCAGAAAGGGAAGAATTCGCGCGACAAGGAAATAAAGCTGAAGTGAATCGCAAAAATACTATGCTGGTGAAAACGATGAAAGAACTTCAACCCCTCGTTAAAATGCTCAACGACGGTACCATAGACGAAGATATACTAGACAAAATATACAACGTCGTAGAATGCTGCAACAACAACCAATATAAGGAGGCGCATACCGCGTATATGCGCCTGGCCATTGGAAACTCAGCCTGGCCAATGGGAGTAACCATGGTCGGAATACACGAACGAGCAGGGAGATCAAAAATCTCGACATCGGAAATCGCCCACATACTAGACGACGAAACCACACGCAAGTACATACAGATGATCAAAAGACTCATATCATATGCCGAGAGTACATACATAGCAGACCCCGCTATAACTTGATACTCCCAAAGCCGAGGCATGGAGTAGAAAATGCCATCACACAATATATAATCGCCGGTGCGCTCACTGAAGTTCACTAACATCATAATCGTAAATACTAATAATGCAAGCTCAGAAACTGCCAAAAACGATGTGATGAGGCACGCGTCGCAGAATTGAATATACAGAAAGCACGCCGCACATCGTACAACCTCACTCATGCTGCTATTTTCTCCGCACATTCAACGCTGAATATCAATTGTGAGGGTGCGAGGAAAAAAGCAGTGTTAGTAAAACCCATAAACGAAATCACAACGACTATAACAACACATACGGACTCAGCTCTACTCACACGCACGGACTCTCTAAAAGACATAGAGCAATTTATGCGCAAGCACCCGAAGTGGAGAAACTATTGCAACGACACTTGAACTAATTGCTTTACCCCCGCCGTGTGGTGTGCGCGCCAATCAATGACTGGAAGCGGCAAGTGACAGCAAATGACGGCCTTCCACGCCAAAATAACTGATATGATTTAAGTGGGACCGGAAACTTGATGCTCTGCCGCAAAACACCCGTCTTTGCTTCGCGCAACCTATTATCCATCCGAGGAAGATACAGCAGCAGAATTCAAGCTGCTATCGACAAACGGCACAAGCAGATTGAAATACTGGATAAATGGCTAAAAGGACGAATGCAAAGGACGCCAATGCGGCGCAACCAAATGTTTTCTCGCCGAAGGAAATGACGGCATTCAAACACATGATGGTAAGATAGGAAAATAACAATGCATGCTCTTGCAGGAACTATACAACCAGAAGCAGTATAAGAAGAGCCTCAAAGTAGCCGATTCTCTGCTTGCGAAACATCCAAAGTACGGAGAAGTCCTATCCTTTAAGGCATTGCTCCTCAGCAACACAGACGAATCCAAACAAGATGAAATCCTAGAACTTGCAAAGGAGGGACTCAGAAATGACCTCAAGAGCTATCTCTGTTGGCATGTACTGGGAGTCGTATACAAACAACGGAAACTCTACAAAGACGCCGTGAAGTGCTTCACCATGGCACTTAAAGTTGATCCCAGAAACGACAGGCTAATTAGAGATATATGCGCACTCCATATGGAACTAAAGGATTACAGCGCATTTAGAAAATATGCAAACATCTCGTTACAACTCAGATCGAAGCATTATAGGGACTGGATGACTTTCGCATTCGCACAACATATATGCGGAAACCTCGAAACAGCATGCAAAATTGTTACAGAAGTTAATGGACTATTCCATGGAAACTTCGGCGTGGAACCCTTTGAGTTGAGTGCCTCCATGATATACAGAGCCATGATCCTGGAACAAAATGGCATGTATGACAAATGTATTCAACTGCTTAAAGACAACGCGAAAGTCACCCTTGATAATATCCTACGACTCGAGTATATAGCGAGGGCCGCCTTGTTCTCAAACAACTGGGATTTGGCAAATGATGCCTACCAACAATTGATATCACTCAACCCAGACAACGCCAGGTTCACTCTGCTATATATAGCCACGCACAAAAATGTTAGAGACAAGGGAATGTTCCAAATACCAGACGCAGTAGTATATATCAAATATGCTATGGAAAAAAATGCACTACAGGATGCCAAAAGCCGCGAAGATACTGCAACCGACCAACAAACGGAGGAAGACACACAAGTAGAAGGAGCAAACGCGCCAGTCAAACTTAGTGAGGAAATATTAGATCTAGATGGATATTACTACACAAGCAATTGGTGTCTGGAAAACATGATCAACCGCATATATGATAAATTCGTTAACAAAATGCGCCAATGTGCGGAAGCTAAACAGTGCATGACAAAGGATGAAACACTATTTATAGGATGTTATGATTATGCAACATATATCAAAAGGGTGGCAAAGGCATTCAATATCAGGGATCTGCCAAAACCAGATTCGGTTAACATAAATGATGTAGAATCCATCCTCGAAAACTATCTGAAGGAATACCCAGTTGCAAGGAATTTCCTATATAATGTACACTCTAAACTCACACCGTGGTCAAGATACCCGCTATTCATCTTCACAAGAGATGTCACGGAGGAGGAGAGTCGTCTAGTTCTAGATACCTTGGCAAACGTACAGAAGCAAAACTATGTTTCCAAGGCAATAACAATATCGTTCACCACCAAGAACTTAATTGCCACGTATCATCAAATAGTGGAACCCCTTGTAAAAGCCGGATGTGTCAATATATTCAAGTATTTCGCACACAGCTGTACATTCGCCACAATCTATTGTCTACTGGTGCTTCTCTCCAAATATGAGGAAAATCTAAGCAAGGGGCTTACAATGAATTGGGGGATTGAGGGATCTACACGTGACACGGCCACAATACTACAGGAGGATGGAGTGCACCATAAAACAGCAACCCATAACTACCTGTTAATTGTGCGAAGCGTTATGGCAAGAATATATGATTACATAGGCGAATATAATACGGCATTGGATTTGATACATACCGCAATTCAAAGGGCCCCGACATTTATTGATCTTCGTCTAATAGCAGGAAAGATATATAGACACATTGGAGATTTCCAAAAAAGCAAAGATGCATTCTGCATTGCATATGATCTTGACAGGAGTGATAGGCAAACGAGCTCAAAGGCCGCAAAGGCCTTGCTCAGGGCACAACACGTTGAAGAAAGCAAAAAAAAATGGCTAAGGTTCCTTGTAGAAGATGTAGAACATGCCAACCAACAGGATGCAAAAAATGCAAACTCAACGCAAAAGAAAAACACCGACGTACCACCAGAAATCAAAAGCATCAAGTATGAACTAATGGCCACAGATCTATATCGAACACTTTATTTAAAAAACAAAAGTGAACACGCACAAGCCGGAAATGTGGACAAGGATCCTATGAATTATCTGAAAAAGGCCCACGATATATATGTCGCAGTACTCGAAAAAAATCATGAAATACATACTAACCAAATCGACTTCCACAACTACTGCCTCAACAGAATGGAGTATCGCACATATTATCTATTCCAATATATCAGGCAGATATATGGATCTCATACATACTTTATAAGGGCCACGCAAGGGATTCTTTGGTCAACAATCGAAATGATGAGAGAAGGCATACAACATAAAACCGTTTGCGACAGGACACTGGGGGAGGAAACTGAAAGTAGCAATCTCAATTACTGTTTCAATCTAATCAGAATCATCAATTCACAGCGGATATATCACGTAGGAATATATGCTGCCATATTCGAACTATCAAAGCAAGTGGATATTCCCATAACCTTCAAGCTGCAATGCCTAGTGCGTGCATATCAATCCTCCAAGAAGAACTTCCATGATCATAACCTATACACCATGGTCTTCAATACCATCAAAAACTCCGAGTACAGACAATTCCCAGGGCCTATATCGCAAATGCTACCAAGCAATAGTAGCATCACACTTGATCTAGACAACAAAGTATTCCGAGGTCCAGACAGTAAAGAAGTGACAGATGTAGAAGCTGCTGCACTATATATTGCAGAAATCGCAAGGTACATTCAGAAGTATTCATTGTATGACCTGAAACATTGCGAGGCGCTTATAAAATGTGCATGCGAATTACCGGGAGAAAATTCAAGCATTCTGACTGAAATTAAAGAATCATTTTACCAAAACGATCAATATACGTATCAAGAATATAAGGAACATTATCTTTTCCTTAAAAATCTCAACTTCAAACTACAAGGAGAGAGTATTTCATCGATTATACAGGGCATCTTTGACAACTTTACAAGGACATTCCAGGATCACTATCCTCCGTCGATAGTGCTGATGAACAGTCAAGACGCTGAGAATTAGGTACAGTCAAGGTTGGATAACAGTAGTGGTCTCTAAATGCGTGAAGTCACACTTAGCTGCTGGTACGTCTCTGATATTAGACAGAGCGGTCATTGGATGGACATTTCTGAGTTCATAAATGACACACACTGCATCATATATCTCGCTGCATCGTATTTAACAGTAAACAAGACAGTGGTATCGGCACATATTTATGAACGGATCAATCATCCTAGGGGGTTAGTGAATGCCTATTATTTTACATAGGATTCTGGGCACCGTTCAAAATTGGCCCTCATTGTAGATCTAAAACGTAATATCTCGTCTTTGTGGTGGGTAAAAGGCAAGCCCGAGTAACGAAACGATTAAGGTCTTAACACTACACTTTGATGAAGTGAAAGTTTTGACGATACCGGAAACCAGCAATGGCACCTTGCACAACCAAAATGCTTTAATTAATTTAAAATGTTAGTAGATACTGATTCGTGGGATAACCATTAAAGATCTTGCTCTTCTCAGCTCACAAAGCATATTGTCTTGGTTGATATACTTCAATAAGCATGTCATCCTTATTAGGCTGCATGTTCTCCCATGGAGCCACTTATGCGCTAACCTAGCTTGTGACAATTGTATACTAAACTATCATGCTCGCAAACCGAAAGCCATCTCAGAATTACAGCTTTAAGTTATGTCACAGTCAATTATCTAGATGCTCCCATAGTGCCACAGTCTGCTAATATATGACAGCTATCACCTTGAAATGGCCATGCAGTGCTATACAACTATGCTTGAATGTGCGTAGCATTAAGGCGGTATCATGCTTTTCATGGGGTTTACGTATTCCCACCTTTAAGTCTTGCAAATATAGTTGCATTAGTTTACTTCGTGCAGAACCATACCTGCGTCAGGGTGAAAAGTAGCAACAGAAGTGGAAACGTTTATTCGTCTAGAACATCGAGAAACATCAAATGTAACATTGCGTGGTTCAGCTTCTAAATTAACATAAGGGGCCGATACATAAGCTGTGTAAGCATTATGCTACAGTTGTGCATTACGGAACAGAGTTAATGCAAATTTAAAGGGCTAACATGACTACATCGTTCTATCTCTAGCATCACGTAACACCCAAGCCGTCGGAAAGTCAGATGCGATCACTTAATCTAATGGTAAATGGCCATCGCCCTGCTCCGGAAAATGACGATGAACCATGTTGTGGAAGTAAATTACGATGCAGCACGCAGAAAAGTATTCTACAGCCACGTCTGGAAAACTTATTAAAGATATCAAACATGTCACATTACATGGCTGAGTTTCTGGCAAAACAATGAAATCACCTAAAATACAACCAGCGGCACAATTCCGGCCATTAACATAGGGACAATATCAGAGATACTCTCATAACACATGTGAATCCCAAAATGCTACTCAGTAGCATATTCAGAGCATTGACACAATGATGCTCAACATAATGGCGCCCAAAGAGGAGGGTACAGATGCCAAGGATGGCTTCTTCGGACTAGACCCCTGGCTTGATTCTGAAGGATCTTCATAATTACCAAAGGGGCCATAAATCAAATCCATAATATGTTCACGCTGTTCAATCACGTTAGCAATCAGACTTCTCAGTTCATTTTTCGTAGCACTGTCACTGGTTTCGAGAGTTCCGAGATAATCAGTGATCTTTTTTTCTATAGCCTTAACCGCAAATGAATTCGTAGGAACGCCGTAATCCGGCACAGTAAGGAACTCATATATATCTTCCACGGAGAACGGTGCGTCGGCACGCGCTGGGAGCTTCTCCATGAGATCAATGATAGACATGCGCAGCTCAGTAACCTTTCTCAATAAGTCCAGTTGAGTGCCTCTTTTGGAATCCTCAAGCGCTCTCTTAGCCTTAAGCTCCGCGGCAAACTTCTTAAGCAAGGCATTCAGTTCCTCGCTGATATTCAGAATTTTGGTCTTCGACTCTTCGGGTGCATCCGTGAAGTGCAAATATACCATAAGCATCAGAGTGTCAAGACTCTCCTCAACATTTTGTCCCTTGATTCCAATAAAGTCAAGGTAGACCTTGACCTTAGCGCCGGCGCGCTCAACCATTGCTTGGTCTACTCCCACAAGGGTATCTCCGTCAATAGCACGAAGAAAATCGACTATCTCCGAAATAGTTAATGGTCCATTCCGCGCGATTATCCTAGAAAGAAGCCGTTCGCGCTTCTCTTTAACCTCCTTAATTATTGCAGCCGGACTCCTTTCCCAACTCTTAACATCCGGCTGGTCGTTAGCCCGCTGTATAGCGGAAGGTTGTTGCGAAACGGCCTCAGAAGAAGCTGTAGATGTCACGCTGAGATCGTTACAACCTACAGATGGGCCATGGAGCCCTGTAGCCAAGAGGCAGAAAGCTACAGCGCTGAGAATCCGCGACATATTCACTGTAGTAATACGATATCCGTCAACCATATGACTGCATTATTGGATTTCACGGTGTCCACCAGTGGAAGGCTGAGATTCCTGGCGACGTCAACTGGGGCCTGTGGTAACCTTCCATGTAGGGTAGACAGGATTCGTTGGGGAATGTTAGACAGCCCAGACATCATGGAATGAGAACGTGTATGGCATGATATTGTCTATATGTAGGCATATTATTGGAACCTTCGGGGTCTGATGATGTCACGGCCACAGTGCTGCACACGGGACACGCCTAGTAACCTGTGGTAGAATATGACCTAATTTGTATTAAATTGTTGGAGCCTACTTCCTATCGTTGTATTCATAATTACGTATATTAGCAATGCTGTAGATATATCCCTTAAGCCATTACTAGCCATAACAGTGTCTAGTTTGGAACCAGAAAGATCATGGCCAGGAAATATGGAGACCGTTGTCTTTCATGTTGTATAACTTATTGAGATCATTTTAAGGTATTACTATATAGTGGCATTGTATTTCTAGTGATACGCTTCGTTTTCCATAGCTCCCTTGTTCAGGTATTTTTGACAACATTCTTGGGAGTTCTTGTCTGGTTATTCGCTCCCCTAGATCTGACGACTCCACTGGTAACACCAATCATTATTATAATACTCC
>CCSG02000021.1:0-21546 GCA_001077455.2 Babesia divergens
AATGTCAGTCAAGGATGTATTCTAGTAGTGTCGATAATGGTATCAATGTGTGTCATGGTATTAGACTAGTAGTGGAGTGACCTAAGCCAGGACTAAGGATAGAGTGGAACAAAGGTGAACAGAGGAATGTACTAGGAAGGATATTAAGGATATGTATTAAGGATTAGAGTGTAAGGATATCATAATGTGAAGTAAGAGAGATCCTTGAGTTTGGAGGAAGCATCGGAGAATAGAGTCGAAGGAAGGATTTTGAAGGATCTGGGAAGATGGAGGTGGGAGTCAATATGTAAAAGATCCAACTTATAGAACTGAACGTAATAGAAATAGGATATCACAAGGATCCAAATGTAAAGGAAGGCGTAAACAAAGGGGAGACGAATGTGCCAAATGAAATTGTCAATGACAGTCAAGAGAGTCTGGAGGGGAGAGCCTTCAAGGACAAGGCTGAGTTGGTCAAGTAAATCTTTGCAGGATTTTTGAGTACAATCATTATTGCCTCCAATACACTAAGATGTATTATGGTTGTAATAACATTGTTATTGTGTATCTAGGATACTGTTGTCTATTCATTGATCCTGGATTAGGGCTTAGGTGTCTTAAGACAGTACTGCAATGTCAGCCATGGATGTATTCTAGTAGTGTCTATAATGGTATCAATGTGTATCATGGTAGTAACTATGTAGTGTCAGTGACCTAAGCCAGGACTAAGGATGGAGTGGAAGAAAGGTGTACAGAGGAATGTACTAGGAAGGATATTAAGGATATGTATTAAGGATTAGAGTGTAAGGATATCATAATGTGAAGTAAGAGAGATCCTTGAGTTTGGAGGAGGCATCGGAGAAAAGAGTCGAAGGAAGGATTTTGAAGGATCTTGAGAAATGAGCATGAGATTTGAGATGTAAAAGATCCAACTTATAGAACTGAACGTAATAGAAATAGGATATCACAATGATCCAAATGTAAAGGAAGGCGTAAATAAATGGGAGACGAATGTGCCAAATAAATTTAGGGATCTCCTCAATCAGCTTTGAGAGTGGAGCGGAGGAGTCAAGGACACGGTCAAGCTGAGCGATAAAATTCTGGCAAGTCTTTTGAGTACACTTTTCATCGCCTTGAGAATGCTGTCCATCTTGCTTTGGCGGTCCCTGTCCCTTCACAGTATGCTTCGAGGTCCCACTTGATGTTACACAGTTCAAATCTCCGGGACTGACAAAGGTAAAGCCCTGGGCATAAAGCCTCGGGAGGATGCAAGGGCAGGAGACAATGGAGGTGCAAGAGGTTCCAGAGGAACAACATTTAGAAAATTTTTGTTTAAACTCCTCAAGGCGGTCCTTAAAATCCTTGGCCAGATGGCAAACATGAAAGATACATGTCACAGAGCTTTGGAGTGAAGAGCCCAGAGATGACGGAGGTGAGGGGATGAAGATACTTCCCACAGGTGGAAGAGGCCTTTGGAGCGGAACAGTCATAAAGACTGTAAAGACTGGCGGGAAAATTTTTCTTATGGGATTTTTTAGGCTGCCCATTGGGCTCCCAATGAGAATCCTCAGAACCATAGAGGGCCCTGACGTTGCAGTCAGCACAGCACTGGGAAGGATCACAGACAGAGGAAACAGAGGGGGAACATGAACAAGAACAAGAAGAATTAGAATTACATTTACACTCCTTACAAAGGTTTTCCCAGGTGGCTTTAGAAACTTCATAGGAAGAAGCATAAATTTGGGATCCTCCTTGAGTAATCCCATTAAAGAACTTCTGAAGCCCATCGGCCAACTCATTCAACTCAGTCAAGCCAATAGCATTTCCATTGGAGTTCCCAAGCACTTTCTCAACTGCATTCGATAATTCAGAAGTCTTTGTTTGGCCTTTAATACAAAGAAGCCAATCAATACACTCCTTAAGGTTCCTAGGACACCTTAAGAGTTCCGAGGCAGTGGTGGCAGCAGCCATCCTGGATACTGTAGCATACGTAATATCCCAACCCCTAAGGTGATACTATATACAACTATGTGACTTCATTAGAACAGTTGAGAACCCTTGGCATTTCCTGGCAATTGCTCAGTGTTGCTACCAAGTACGAGGACCCGATGCCAGGCACCACATGCATACTACTACTGCGGCAGTCCAATAGGTGCGGTGAGGCACATCACTCATCCTGTCATGATGTTGTGTGTAACAAACAGTCTGGCTACTTTCAGTAGTTTGTGAGCTCAGGACACAACTCTATTCGTGGCATTAATCCAGTCAGGAGTAACCAACACTGTAACGTTGTGCTACCCAACTCACGTCAGCCCACATATTGTTACATTAATGGCGTCTACAAAATAGATGTCTGTGCCCTGAATGCCAATGCAGTGAAATCATGAATTGAAGCATTAGTAAGCATGCACCCCGAGTACCAGACTAAACGATTATGAAAATCAAAGTTAATTGTGTCTTAAGCTAGGTGTTGACATTATGGCTGTGAGGCCATGAGAGTTGTTGCTGGGTACCTATCTATCCCTTCCTACCAACCTGGCTTCCCAACACAAAGTGGAGACACCGTGTCATATATTTCGTCGTGGAAAGAGTCCATGTATCTCAGATCATAGTTGCAGACTACAGTGATCCCTGGTGACTTCCAGTTGATCAGACTCCTGCTTGTTATTCACGTTACCCAAATAACATTGACATAATACTCCTTAGTGGAGCTGTTACACTTTATACTTCTGCACATTGACATGGGTTTTTTAAAAACCGGTTCTAAACCTCAATTGCAGCTACTAGTCATCAAAGATGACACACGCGGCCCGCAAGGGAACGCGATTCGAGACTTTAACCAGCGCAAGCTGGAGGAAAGCTCTCCAAAGGAAACACATGCGGAGAAGGGCCTTCAGCAGGGTGATCACGCTAGTTTGCGACGGGCATGCCCGACGTAATATGGTTCCTGCTGAAACCCATGGCGGATTAGGCGATAAACCGGCGGGGGAGACCGCTGGGCTGTCGCCAGGTGGTAGACTCACGCGTGGCACTTCTGAGTCACACACGTACAGAGCCGACAAAGGACTCACGGGTGTACTTGAGCGAGGAAAAACGCAGGGCAGCGACAATGGTATCACAGATACCGGTCAGCTGACAGATAACAAAACGCAGAACAATGATACGAATAATATGCCGAAAGCGGCGCCGACGAATCAGGAGACAGTGACGGAAGTGGTAATGGCCATGGCCGTGGACCACGACGGCGACGAGGACAGGGAAGACTTAGAAGACCCGAAAGACAGGCCTGAAAGTGATATAGAAATGATTGATATAACAGGACCTGCATGTGAGGTGGCACTCACACGAAGGAGCCCGGTGGCAGTGGCGGAAAGCGCAGAGCAGAGCGTCGGTAGGAGTGAGGTACCTCTGCCCACGGATTACGGGAGCTATACGAGCAAGATACAGGCAGTGGAGGTCATCATGAGGGCCGCCACAGGGACACGGAGAACATGGTTATGGTACGTTTACACATCTATTGCAGGGCGTTTCGGAAGAATGCCCAAGACGGGATGGAACCGAATCATCAGATTCTGGAAGGATAAGTTCAAACTGCAGGAGGACCTGACACAACTAAAGAAGAAGGCACAGGCGTTTGTGAATGGAATGCACCGCAGAGAGGCGACGACAGTACAGGAAGTCGTCCCACTACGAGAGGCCTCCATGTACAACAGACTCAACACACGCTTCAGGGATCTCATGGCGGAGAGACTGAAGACGAAAACTGTGTTACGAGACGTACGGAACAGGAAATATTGCGAGGCCATGATAGACTTCGGCGCTGTCTCTCAGCTAAACCATGTCATCATGGATTACATGAGGGAGACACCGGTCGAGGGGATGACGATGGTAGCGTTGGTGCTACAGACGGCACAGGACTGCTACGACCTGACAGTCTACAAACCTCCAGTAGCGACAGGATGGAGAGATAACATAAAGAAGAAGATAGCTAACGCAGACAATATGCTGCATCTGCTAGACTGCTACAGGAAGCAGGTGCCACTGGAGAAGAAGGTGGAGCAGGAGATAAGAGGATACATGAAGCACTTCAACAAGATCGCGGCGAAGCCTCAAGACATTGAAGAGGTTCGACAACTGACGATTGAAGCGAAGAATAGGGAGGAACGGAAGATAGAGGCACAGGACTACAAGCGGCAGCTGTACAACTCCAACCGCATGTTCGAGCTCTACAAAGGTAGGTTCTACAGGAACTTGGAAACAAAACAAAAGTCCGATGAGTCGGCCATGACGCTAGATAAAATCAAGGACTACTGGTCGAAGATGTGGATACAGCCCACAGCTGCACCAGCAGCGGAGCAGTATCTCCAACAGAGGCCAAACCATACACTGCTGGTAGGATTCCCGACGAAGTATGAGTTCGTCGAGATGCTCATGAGACCACATAATTGGAAGTCACCTGGACCAGACGGAATATACAACTATTACGTCAAGTGGCTATCAGCGATACACGAGCCCCTATACCGAGCTGCACAGACCATGTGTCTGGACGGCTTCGTGGAAGGCGATTGGTTCTACCAAGGAAGAACGAACCTATACCCCAAGGGGGACAAGCCGAAGGAAGCGTCAGAATACAGACCCATCACCTGCATGTCAGTGCTATACAAGCTGACGACACGCTGTGTGACAGAGTCGCTAAAGAGAGAGGTGGACGCTCGAGGCCTGCTGAGTGAGAACCAGATGGGGACCATGAGGCAGGTGCAAGGAGCGAAGGAGAATGCGCTAACCAATATAGCGGTGAACGAAGCGCACGACTACAAGTTATACTCTACATGGGTAGACGTACAGAAGGCCTACGACTCTGTGGACCACAGATACCTAATGCAAGTGCTGGAGAAGCTAAAGTTACCAACCTGGTTAATAGGCTTTGTAAGGATTATCATATCCAGATGGCAAGTGGATCTAGTGTGGCAGAACATAACACTAATGAAGAAGAGGATACGAAAGGGAATACTGCAAGGAGATAGCCTATCGCCGTTACTATTCGTACTGTGTATGGACCCTCTGAGCAGGGCCATGAACGCCATGTACGACAAGGCGATGGTGATGATGCCGGATGAGAGGATATTGGCGACCAACCATCTCCTCTACATAGATGACCTGAAGATTATCGCGGCCAAGGAAAAGGACGTGAAGGCGATGACGGAGGAGACGAAGAAGTTCTTCAAGGCCATAGGATTTTCGATGAACAAAGACAAATCTGCAACCAACACGGAGGAGTGCAGAGAGGATGCCAGGATGCTTGAGGGCCCAGGGACCTACAAGTACCTTGGGATAACGGAGGAATAGGATTCACGGACCGGCACAGAATGCTGGAGAAGTGACAGTGGAGATCAGAAGAGGATCGAACATTGCTACTGCAGTACCAGACCTGTCAGTGGAGGAACCTTTTCAGAGCCGATAAACGAGTACGCATTGACGTAATCAACTACTTCGTTGGCATAGTGCCGACGGAGAAGCATGCGATGAGGAACCTGGACAAGGAGATTAGAGTATGGCTGAAGAAGGCAGGAGTGGTACACCACAACAGCTGTACAGAGAGACTGTACCTGCCAAGGAAGGAGATGGCAGAGGACTCCACCAAGCTGGAGTTCAGAGGCCGAGACCATGATGCTCCGCTTATTGGCTAACACTAGCGCCCAGACGAGAGCGATCGCCAGAAGAGCAAGCCATCATGCCAATACTTCAGGAAGACGGGACACAGGATGTAATTCGATGCGGTGGAGGAACTGAGGGGGAATAACAAGAGGGAGTTTTAGGAGCATGTGAAACACAGATAAGGCATCCGCGATACGGCGCCCAGAACAAGAAAGTTGTACGACGTTATACAAACTAAAACAAACCGATTGGATTGTTTTACAACATGCGAGGAACGGCCAACCATAGATTACGCAACGTCTTCGTGTGGGATGAGGAAACCATGCTCAACCCAAGGGATGAGGCCAAATTGGTCAACCTGCAGGACGAATCTGGAATTGGATGAATATAAACTGGGACCCACAATGATTGGTGGTAAACGTGTCACAGTAGATTCACTTGGAACCAGATGCGATAACTCGTGAACTTTGATTACACGAAAGATCGCCATGACGAAATTGTTCGACGAAGTACATCTTTAATTTAGCCCAGACAACTGGGATCAAAGCGGATCAAGAAGGTGGGATAAAGCACAAGGTGGAGGAGAGGATCTTACTGCCAAATGGTAACATCACCGTTCACAAGAACCATTAACCTACGACAAGACCAGTGACACACAAACAAGCCAGACATAGTGGTGACGGACAAAAGGAGAACACGATCACCTCTGGTGGAAGATTGGAATAACATCAAAGAAGACCTGACCCAAGTGGAGATTGAGAAGAAGCGCCAAGTACGAACCAACTTGACCAAGCAGATGAGCCAATGAGAAGCTGAACGAAGCGACCAAATTTCAGGACGTACCGTATGTGATGACATGGGATGGTTAGTGACGAATACCACAACGGATACAAGACCGAGCTAGAATACGGACAGGATGGAGACTCCAGATCCAGAGGTGTGTCTGCAGATCACCCACGCGATGTCATGAGGGAACTTGGACTACCCACTGACGATACAACCAAGGGGGGCCCGAGCGCAGGCGTCGGGATCTGGGCATATTTGGAGGCAACCCCGCCAGAACTACAACCCAATGCCCACCGCAGTGCTCTGCGCTATCTAAGCCACTAACTTACACTAATAGGCCAAAATGCCACACAGTGCCACGACACTGGTATGCCGACAGACACAAATCTTAAAGATCCGAAGTATATTTCAAAATCTAGAAAAGACAAAGCTGGAAGAAGCTTATGACCACCTACTGCAACAGACGATCGGCAATCATTGATGCGGTGGGTTTTAGCTAGTATATGATTCGAACACAGGGTCTTCCGTGTGCGTTGGTTGCTGAACTACCTGCTAGGAAGGTCCTTCTTATATACTATAACACTCTTGTTTTTCGTGGCGATTTCTGTGCTATATATCCAGACATTGTCCTGTAGTGCGATTCCTATTCGATGGAGACAATAAAGGGTGAATGCACTCCAGAAAGAGCTTGGAATCGAAAAATGGTGGATATTATTGATGCCATGTTTCAGCCAAACTGGGCGGATGTTAACCGACAGCAAGGGATAATGTGCAAAGCAGCCACGTATGGATTAGAGCCTCATATTTAATGTCGTAGACGTGTCACTAATACTAAAATAATTAGTTATGCTATGTTCTGAATGCAACTCTATTCCTCTTTGTTCCGAATATAGAGAAGGCACCATCGCACGATGGTGTATTAGACATTCCCTTCGTGACACAATATACCGCCTATTACAACGACAGTTGCTAAAACATAGCTAATGGGAGATATGCTGTGGATGGCGCTGTCCGTTGCAGTGCTACTGCCATCCCAGGTATGTCTCTCCAATATTCGGTGGATACTGGAGATTCGCTAAGACATACCTGTAATAGCCACAGTAACAGCGCTTAAAGTGGTGACAGTACATCCATTTTCAGCTTATCGTGTGTCAATACTTACATTTTAGTATGCTTTTGGAGCCTCACGTGAAGCGGTCCTACTCATTTGGGTAGAACCGTCTTATACCATCGTGTTATATATTCTAGCTGTTATTATTTACTGCATTGGACGTTTGAATGTTGAGATTCATATATTAGTCACTATGCTATTTAAAAACTCGCAGAATCTCCCGCCACAGGCTTTCAGCCTGGGTCGACGGAATCGAGTAGGTTTTGCCACTCTTAAGGAAATGGATATAATGAGTGGCCAGAACGAGACGCCAGGGATGTCATTGCGATTGACACCCATCAGGTATAACCAAAGTGTGAATACAAGATACCGGGGACCAACCGCTCCGAATGGGAAGAATTTCACACGAGGTTGTATCAGGGAAAGGATTTTTGTTTGTAAGCCAAAAGCGTTAGATGACGAGTACACAAACATACCTAATAAGTGCGCTGCTTTGTCTTGATAATGAACCGTCTGAAAAACTATCACACTGATATATTAATTAGTCCGGGAGGCCGATGACGCGCATTGGCTTTATACGACACAATCAAACATCTCAAGTCTAAAGTTGCCCAATCAATGTTGGGTTCTGCGGAGCAACAGCGTCTTTGTTGTTAGGAGCTGGCACTCCGTCAATGAGGTCAGCACTCATGGCATTCGAGGGTGCTACTTTCACCAACCATCGGTGACCTTCAAGGCTTCGCTGAACAACTCAAAAACAGAAGCGCAACATCTACTTAAAATCAAACGCATGATTTCAACGACGTCTATACAACGATAACGAACAGCCTTTTGGAACGCAATCGTCGCTGATCTAGAACTGACGAATTTCATGTCCCGGGAAGAGTGTAAGAGTACGTTTAAGTCGATCGCATCATCCTTGGCGATGAGGAAAAAACACTTAAAGTAACGTGTTCAAACCTATTTTTCATTAACGGCTCTAAAGCTTGTTCATCTGGATAATCAGAAACAATTTATACAACACTCCACAACACTTTCGAGCGACATAGGTAATGCAGTGACATTCAACATAAAACTAACTGGTGATATTGTTGCCAACTAATTAGGAAGCCACTACCGTCTTACTTACCAACGGAAACAGACCACGCAAGTAGACAGGAGGTTATTCGGGAAAAACAGAATGTACGCAGCGCCCATCAAACAAATCATTAAGCATAGTGGATTCTAAGAGCAGCAGTGGACCAAACAGTGTTCTACAGGGTCACGATCATCCAGGTATGCAGATTCCAGACGGCCCTTTAACCCTAGCCGGAAGATCGTCAGTGATCAACGTGCCAACGTGGCCGATGATGTCACCAGCCATTACAGCGCCCAAAGCGCCAGCTTTCCTCACAGACAAACCATTTTCAGGAGACATACAACAACCGCCGGCCAAAGAAGTCAGCCAGCAACCCGTGTGTCAAACAACCTTCTCAATAACAGGCGGAGACGGGATATGGAGGCGCTTCCCCTGGTAGATTATCACGCTCCACTTCAGCACCATGGGTGATCAGAACAAGCAATATTTCATAGGGTCTCGCCAACAGTCCTCTTTTCTCAACATGGAGAACAAGGCTGTCACGGGTATGTCATTTTAGTACAACTCAGTGAACTCCTCAAGTTTCCAGTGATGTAAGCAGACTTCTCAGCAATAGGTTCAAGAACGACCATTACGCCTCACGCAGAAACTGTTGGAAAAAGGTTGTGATGATCCTTTTACACGTTTTAAAGCTTAATCGACCATATAGTGGGGTAAATGCCGTCTGGTCTTCGTCAGCTGAACATGTAGCGCTCAACCCACATATTAAAAGTCAAAATTATCCCATAATAAGAACATGTCCTAAACTTCAACGTATGAGAAGCACCGAATAACACACACATCGTGCGCTCGGCATCAGGGGTAAAGACAGTAAGTTTGGCTAGTAGGATGATCCTTTTTACGAATGCTCAGCACCTTGACACCGTACTCAGTAAGACAGCCCTCGAACTCGGTGGCTAACTCATCTTCACCGCATAATGCCGATTATGAAAACGTTACCACCAAAGGTAAGCTACGACCGAGCTGTGGGACGCGCATGAACACAGATTCTTAGAGTTCACCTAACCTTCTCTTGAAGAACGCTGAAAACATCCAAGGAGTGCGTGTGATTCTCCTCTCACGTACGCCTGTTATATCAATGACATCCTGCTCGACACAAGCGTAAATGTCCATCATAGGATGACCGACCATGAGGATGCGGCCGGGACCGTTCTCTAGGATATCACCTCCTAACATAGTGTTGCACGAAACAAATGTAATTAAAATAATTCAGAAATCAAAAGGGAAAGGACATTGAAGATTCGCGCATGACAATGAAATAACTCCAAACAGCCTAGTGGCCAAAAATCAGGGCAGGTGGAAGGCGATTAAAATCCACAACTGTCAGAGCTCGAACCGTAATTGATTACGAAGAAGGCGACTTCCGAAACAATAAGACGTTCTGATAAGGGTGTGTAATACTTCCATTACTGTGGGGCGTTGAGTGGCAGGCATTGTAACGGCATTGCCCTCTACGTGCGTCACCTGATGAAATTCTCAATGAATACATAGCAAATTGGCAGTGCCTGCGTGACTTAGAAGCTATATAAGTTACATAAGAGTTTCCTAATGTTTCACCGTTGTAATAAACGAAGAAGCTCTATCATGCGTTGATAACATGGGCTCTCAACGGAGCGATCTTCCGGTTAAATTTCAGATGCCGCTTTGTGACCGGTGTCAAGCTCATTATGATAAAATGTGAAAACAATTATTTTAAATATGTTGTTGCCATGCTGGGATCTTTTGTGGCCCAGTAACTACCTTAAATCAGCGTGCCGTAATCGTAAAAGAATCCGCCCCGCCGCTGCCGTCTTTCGTTATGGCATAAAAGTAAGTGGTCATATATGTTTATGTCAACCCCCCTTCATGATGATAATTTCTCGTTCATCAAAATTCCAAGTTAACCACTAATAAGCCACGCGTTGCCAAGCTTTCTGTGTAGGGCAGTATATGCCTAAGGAGGTTGGCCTTGTCGACAACTTCAGTCACTTGACATAGAGGAGCTCGTGTGATGCATAGTTCGTATTATGCGGCTCGTTTAACGTGTATGCTCCACCCTTGCCTACGCAAAGCTTCGTATGTCAACAGTCCCATGCATGTGCTTCCACTTCAGGTGGCACGACAGTTCACACCTTAGGCATTTATATGCACGATACAGCGCTATGTTAACAATCACATGTAGCCACGCATTTAGAAGAAATAGACATCTAAAACACCATCAGGAAAACATGCCCCAATGTGTGCCAAGTGTACCTCACGGGAGTGGAGTGAATCACAGACGCGTTACATACACACTGTCAGTTGCCATCCAGCGGATGTGTTGATTTACCATAAATTAACATGGAGAGACAGGTGGAAGACGCGGCACTCCTCTTCGGAGGAGCGAAGGATGCCGCCCTTACAAAGGGACAGGCGATAGACGCCCTTTCCGCCATGGGAATAGCTGTTAGGTGGGTACATGGAACACGTTGTCCGGGCATTTGCTACAGAGATTCGGATGCAGACGCCCTGCTGGGCGATGAAGTGAATGCACAAGAACTCCTACAAATCGCATCAAAACTTAAATTGAAGAATATTACGAAGGATGAGTTCATGAAATTGGTTCACGTACGTTTGATGCTGAGAAATACAACCCAATATGACCCAGGACCTCAATCCATCCAGCAGAGGGACCATCAGTCGCGGCACTCTGCAATACATGCTTAAGACAAGCCATCACATCCCAGATGAGCAACTCGATGAGTTTTTCAGGGACCTCAACCTCAGGGAGGAAAATGGAATGATAAGCTCGGACGCTCTTGTCAATTCCCTGATGTCAATTCTGAATTAACGCCGGAACGTGGGTAATTCGTAAGCACCGCCCTCGTCGACAACTGCAAGACGCTCGTGCTTCGAAAAGGTGACGTAGTGCAAGCGACGCCAAAACTTGCCAGTTATTATACACTCTTCCTTAGAAGGGTGGCATGCAATGCCATTTAAAACGTCCACATCGCCCAGCTGAGATTTGCTCAGCATACCCAGGTCCCACACGCTTAAACACGCTCCACTGCGATAGTCGATCTCAACTATGTAATTTGTAGGCCACACGTTGCCGTATATGGTATCAGATGCGTGCCGGTACTCCAACTCGTTCACGCAATACAAAGGACGACCCCTTAGGATTATGGGCATGATAGCCTCCACAGCAGGGGCCCCCGTGTTAAATGATGACGGGATAGAGAGAGATACCAGCTTGTCATCACCGGTGGTCATCCATACCTTCTGGTGTTTCACGAAGCCAGCCAGATCTTTGCATCGGAAGTCATAGTTAGACGTGAGGCCAAAACCCACATAACGTAAAGGATATCGATGAACCAGCTCAAAAGTTGCGTAGTCGTAGAGCAAAATTACGTGGTCTTTGTACGTCAGTAACATCACATATCGACGTAGAGTACTGGGCTCAACCACAATAGTAGCACCTTCAGCAAAGTAATCGCCATCCACCTTCACGTGGCGATGTGTCTTCGCAGTCTCCACGTCAAACTCACGCAAAAAACTGCGCCCAGACAACCCTGAGGACTCCAGTACAGTGGTGTCGCTAGTATACAGAAGACCCTGCGTAAATGGCTCAACTCTAGATCCACAAGTATCACAGCTGTGCCGGATGGAACCGGCCATTATAACGGGGCGGTATAACCCTGCAACGGGCCTATCACTCCCATCGTACCTAACCACACCACGTGGGAGGAAAACATGCAACAATATGCCAAGGGCAATAATTAGTATACATGAAGTCACGCTGAAACTAGAAGTTGACGCTATCATTGTACGACGGAAAGATGAACTTCACAACTCCTCTCTTTCAAACATGATAGGCTCAAGCTCATAGTACTTTGGTATCCTCACACTAACGGTCCTGCAAATTTGTCATCATAAAACAACCTAGGTCAAGTACCATGTCGCAGTGTCTCCTTCAGCACGCAACATTGTGACGCTAAACTCCGGATAAAAGATTATGTCCGACGGGATGCTCTGAGTAAGATGCGTTTAACAAACAACTAAAATACCTGATGCAGACGGATCTTCCAGTCCACAGCACTGTTATCAATAGTAATCTACAAAAATCAATGGGCAACAAACAGAGAACATACATGGATGAACTGAGTGCCAATCAGGTCAACGTGAAAGTCGTCAGCACTGACATCTATGGGCACATTGGAGAGATTCACCTGATACAGAAGGAAACGCTCACGCTCTTCAGTCACCTGGCTGCTACCCTCTCCAACGACATGCCCAGCAAAGGTCAAAAGGTTCACCAGGCACAGTGCGCCGGTGAAAATAGACAGCCTGTGAAACCAACTGTTCTGAATTAACATAATACGCTACCATAATAGTCTAAGGTACAACCTTCCTACTGGTGAAAATGAATGGACACTCCGGGCCATCCGGTCGCGTACACAACGCAATGAGGCTGTTAACTTCAACCACCAATGACACCAGGGCGGTAATTTAAAGTGTATATGGTGACTATAATGAACTAGAACAATAATATATCGCGAATAACGATACCATGACGATGTGCAAAGGCACCGAGCTCCAACGTAACGACGTGCGGTGGAACAAGAACATCTTCCATCCGGCAAACCTGCATTGTCAGCAATAACGTATGTCGGTATAATTATCACATTGTCGAAATAAACATGACGGGTCGCAGGTGCCAACAGTAGAAGTCACAGCGCAGCCGATTAGGCAATAAAGGCGTAATAATTGGGCACAGGTGAACAACCATGTGATTTGCCAGCCAGCCAGTCCTGGTATCCGATATAATAGTGTCCATGTATAAGTTATAATGATGACAATACGCCCTTACCAGGACGTGCTATGATGAGAGCTAAACCCAAACCGTGGTAGAGGCGATCGAATGCCCCATAAGCCCGTTCGTTGGAGTGGTAGAGCCCCCTAAACGGATGGTACACCCGTGACCCAGGCACACCATAAAAATAGTTTCAGGAAGTTTAGTGTTAGTACGAATCGCCTATCGTGCCCCCTGGAAATCGCTAGCTGGGAAAGTCTTGAAATACATTCCAAGGCCCCTATATCAAGTAATTCACCCCAGGACGGGGCTTAAAGCTACATTCGACAACTGAAATATGGCTGGTGTGTGGTTTTACATGAATTAACCATCCATTATTTGCAGAGCGTGGAGGATTCGGGTCAGGCTTCGGCCGTGGCCGCGGTGGCAGACGCGCATCGTCGAGGTAGGCAAATGCTCAATGTTATTGTGTGATGCCATTTATACTGCTTAACTGAAACTATCATATCTGCTGATTGTGCTGCATACGGGTTTTTGTCTCCGCTCATATTTCTCCAGGGGGCGTGGTGGCAGCGAGGACGACCTCAAGAACTGGGTCCCGGTCACCAAACTCGGGCGTCTCGTTGCTGCGGGATTGATCCAGTCAATTGAGCAGATTTACATTCACTCCATCCCAATTAAGGAGTACCAGATCGTTGACTACTTCTTCCAGCCCACACTCACAGACAGCAAACTCTCTGACGATGTCGTAAAAATAGTCCCCGTCCAGAAGCAGACAAATGCCGGCCAACGCACACGTTTCAAGGTGTTCGTGGCTATCGGTGACTTCAACGGCCACTGTGGACTGGGCACAAAGTGCGCCAAGGAAGTTGCAACTGCCATTCGTGGCGCCATCATAGCAGCCAAGCTGTCACTCATTCCAGTAAGACGTGGATACTGGGGAAACATGATTGGGGAGCCTCACACAGTGCCGATGAAGGTATCTGGTAAGTGTGGAAGTGTCAGGGCCAGATTGGTACCTGCACCAAGGGGAACCCAGATTGTCGGTGCTCCCACCACCAAGAAACTGCTTCAATTCGCCGGAATTAAGGACTGCTTCTCGTGCTCCTCCGGATCAACTAAGACCAGGGGTAACTTCTTGAAGGCTATCTTTGCCGCCCTGTCCGCTACGTACGGTTACCTCACGCCAGACCTCTGGAGACAGGTCAAACTACCTCCTTCCATATATGAGGAATTCGCCAGCTTCCTCGTCTCTGGAAAGAGCTATGTCAAGCCGGAGGCAGCTGCCTACTACGCCTGAACTAACATAACCGTATTAAGAGTTTGAGTTACAGAATTGCATAACCTTCATAGAACGCCGTTTTGGTAGTGTCTTGAATCCGTCCAGTTATTGGCGTGGTTCCTGCATCACCTGGAGGTAGAATAATATTCCATAGTCACAAATCTAATGGGAGGGCGCATGAGATCCCTTCTGTGGGCACGATGCAGGAAGTGGGTTTGTCCGAGAACAACAACCCGGTATTATAAACCAAATAGCCTCATACTTCCATGATTAAAGTATATGGCGATACAAGAGAGTAGTGCATCCAGGCGGTAACTATACCATTGTGGGCATTAGAAAATAATACCATCAACCACCAGAGTGAAACTATCACTCTTATGTGTACGTTGAATGTCCTATATCGATAAGTTGCGAACCCCAAGCACTTGTATCGACGATCTAGATGGTGAAATCACGAAAAATGTGTAATAAACGGTAAAGCTAAAAGATGACATACATGTACTAGTATAAACACAGATAAAACGTACGCTCATGTGTCAACAGCATCAACCTAATCGTCATACCATTCCAAATAAAGTCATAGAAGAGAATTCAGGTGCCAGGTCATTGTTGGCCTGATGTTAGGGCACATTGGGTCATATAGTGCATAGTTCAGCATTGATGCCATATTTCAATCGTATAACCAAAAATATTAATCGAATAAACCTATGCATGGAGATTTATACACCATCCAAGTAGGCGTCGTGGCTGAACACGGCTTGCAAGGATAAATAAACCAATTTTGTGAGCGATTCCAACGGATGGTCGAAACCCAATAAATATTCCAATGAAGAATCAATAGTCAATCCATAATGGAACTGTAGTAGCTACGTAATGATACCATATAACCCTTAACAAGGATGGAACATTACTGTGATTTCCAAGTTGCCCCTGTTGAGCACTAAGCAAGGCAATGCTATGCAATACGTGCCGAATGAACTATATCACAAGCCACCTATAGAAGCTAATTACAACCTCTGCCGGTATAACAGCTACAGCACTAAGCCTCTTTTATTGCATGCAGAGGTCTCTAGTACCTAGGATTTGGGATCTACCCAGTGTAGGTAAGCATCTGCGCAAAAACCTATCACAACTTCTAAAGGGCCAATACCTAACTGGGAACGAAGTAAAATATTGATGCAGGCAGCTTAAAGTCATCAAAATCTGGCGAAAATACTACGGAAGCTGGAGTTGGGGCAAAGTGGACACCATGTTGCGTGCTGAAGGAGACCACTGCCGCACATGGTACTTGACCTACGGTTGTTTTATGATGACAAATTTGCAGGACCGTTAGTGTGAGGATACCAAAGTACTAATGAGCTTGAGCCTATCCCATTCGTTTGAAAGAGAGGAAGTTTGTGAAGTTCATCTTTCCGGTCGTACATGATACGTCAACTTCTAGTTTCAGCGTGACTTCATGTATATAATTATTGCAATTGGCATATTGTTCATAGTTTTTCCTCCCACGTGGTGTCGGTTAGGTACGAATGGAGTGACTGGCCCGTTTGCAGGGTTATACCGCCCCGTTATAAATGGCCGTTCCATCCGGCACAGCTGTGATACTTGTGAATATAGAGTTGAGCCATTTTACGCAGGGTCTTCTGATATAGGACTAGCGACACCACTGGTACTGGAGTCCTCAGCGGCTTGTCTTGGGGCGCAGTTTTTTGCCGTGAGTTTGACGGGAGACTGCGAAGACACATCGCCACGTGAAGGGTGGATGGCGATTCTTTGCTGAAGTGCTACTATCTGTGGTTAGCCAGTACTCTACGTCGATATGTGATGTTAACTGACCGGTACAAAGACCACGTAATTCTTGCTCTAACGACTACGCAGACTTTTGAGCTGGTTCATCGATATCCTTTACGTATGGTGGTTTTGGCTCACGTCTACCTATGACTTCCGATGCAAAGATCATGGCTGCTTTTCGTGAAACACCAGACAAGGTATGGATGACACCGTGATGGACAAGCTGGTATCTCCTCATCTATCCGTCCATCATTTAACCACGGGGGCCCCTGCCTGTGCGAGCTATCATGCCCATAATCCTAAGGGGTCCGTCCTTTGTATTGCGTGAACGAATTGGAGTAACGGCACCCAATCTGAATACCCATCATACGCAACGTGTGGCCTACAAATTACATACCGTTTGAGATCGACTATTCGCAGGTGGAGCCGTGTTTAAGCGTGTGGGACTGGGTATGCTGAGCAAATCTCAGCTGGCGATTGGTGGCGTTTTAAATGCATTGCATGCCCCCTTCTAAGGAAGAGTGTATAATAACTGGCAAGTTTTGGCGTCGCTTGCACCTACGTCACCTTTTCGAGCACGAGCCGTCTTGCCAGTTGTCGACGAGGCGGTGCTTACGAATATACCCACGTTCCGGCGTTTTCAGAATTGACATCAGGCGATTGACAAGAGCCGTCCCGAAGCTTAATCATTCCCAGTTTTCCTCCTGAGGTTGAGGTCCCTGAAAAACTCATCGAGTTGCTCATCTGGGATGTGATGGCTTTGTTCTTAAGCATGTATTGCAGAGGCCCGCGACTGATGGTCCTCCTGCTGGATGGATTGAGGTCCTGGGTCATATTGGGTGTATTTTCTCAGCATCAAAACGTACGTGAACCAATTTCATGAACTCATCCTTCGTAATATTCTTCAATTTAAGTTTTGATGCGATTTGTAGGAGTTCTTGTGCATTCACTTCATCGCCCAGCAGGGCGTCTGCATCCGAATCTCTGTAGCAAATGCCCGGACAACGTGTTCCATGTACCCACCTAACAGCTATTCCCATGGCGGAAAGGGCGTCTATCGCCTGTCCCTTTGTAAGGGCGGCATCCTTCGCTCCTCCGAAGAGGAGTGCCGCGTCTTCCACCTGTCTCTCCATGTTAATTTATGGTAAATCAACACATCCGCTGGATGGCAACTGACAGTGTGTATGTAACGCGTCTGTGATTCACTCCACTCCCGTGAGGTACACTTGGCACACATTGGGGCATGTTTTCCTGATGGTGTTTTAGATGTCTATTTCTTCTAAATGCGTGGCTACATGTGATTGTTAACATAGCGCTGTATCGTGCATATAAATGCCTAAGGTGTGACTGTCGTGCCACCTGAAGTGGAAGCACATGCATGGGACTGTTGACATACGAAGCTTTGCGTAGGCAAAGGGTGGAGCATACACGTTAAACGAGCCGCATAATACGAACTATGCATCACACGAGCTCCTCTATGTCAAGTGACTGAAGTTGTCGACAAGGCCAACCTCCTTAGGCATATACTGCCTACACAGAAATGTTGGCAACGGCGTGGCTAGGGAGTGGTAAACTTGAATTTTAGATGAACGAGAATTATCATCATGAGGGGGGTTGACATAACATATATGACCACTACTTTTTATGCCATAACGAAAGACGGCAGGCGGATGTCGTTTTACGATTACGGCACGCTGATTTAAGGTAGTTACTGGGCACAAAAGATCCCAGCATGGCACATCATATTTAAATACATGTTTTCACATTTATATAATGAGCTTGACACCGGTCAAAAGCGGCCATCTGAAATTTACCGGGAAGATCGCTCCGTTGAGAGCCTGTTATCAACGCAGATAGAGCTTCTCGTTTATTACAACGGTGAAACATTAGAAATCTTATGTAACTTATATAGCTTCTAAGTAGAAGGATGCCAATTTGCTATGTATTCTTGAGGAATTTCATGGTGACGCCGTAGAGGGCAATGCCGTTACAATGCCTGCACTCAACGCCCCACTAGTATGGAAGTGATACACACCCTTTCAGACGTCTTCTTGTTTCGGAAGTCGCCTTCTTCGTAATCAATTACGGTTCGAGCTCTGACAGTTGTGGATTTTAATCGCCTTCCACCTGCCCTGATTTTTGGCCACTAGGGGTTTGATATTTCATTGTCATGCGCGGAATCTTCAATGTCCTTTCCCTTTGATTCTGAATTATTTTAATTACATTTGTTTCGTGCAACACTATGTTAGGAGGTGATATCCTAGAGAACGGTCCCGGCCGCATCCTCATGGTCGGTCATCCTATGATGGACATTTACGCTTGTGTCGAGCAGGATGTCATTGATATAACAGGCGTACGGAGAGGAGAATCCAACCGCATCTCCTTGGATGTTTTCAACGTTCTTCAAGAGAAGGTTAGGGTGAACTCTAAGAATCCTGGTGGTTCATGCGCGTCCACAGCTCGGTCGTATGCTTACCTTGGTGGTAACGTTTCATACTTCGGCATATGCGGTGAAGATGAGTTAGCCACCAAGTTCGAGGACTGTCTTACTGAGTACGGTGTCAAGGTGCTGAGCATTCGTAAAAAGGATCATCCTACTAGCCAAACTTACTGTCTGGTTACCCCTGATGCCGAGCGCACGATGTGTGTGTTATTCGGTGCTTCTCATACGTTGAAGTTAGGCGACATGGACGGCTCTATTATGGATAATTTTGACTTTTATGTGGTGAGCGGCTACATGTTCGCTGACGAAGACCAGACGGCATTTACCCACTATATGGTCGATGAAGCTTTAAAACGTGGTAAAAGGATCATCACCACCTTTGCCAACAGTTTCTGCGTGAGGCGTAATGGTCACTTCTTGAAACCTATTGCTGAGAAGTCTGCTTACATCACTGGCAACCTTGAGGAGTTCACTGAGTTGTACGAAATGAATGACCGTGAAGCCTTGTTCTCCATGTTTGAGAAGAGGACTGTTGGCGAGAACCCTATGAATATTGCTGTCGTGATCACCATGGGTGCTGAAGGAGCCGTGATAATCTACCAGGGGAAGCGCCTCCACATCCCCGCTCCGCCTGTTGAGAAGGTTGTTGACACTACGGGTGCTGGTGACTTCTTTGCCGGCGGTGTTTTGTATGGTCTCCTGAATGGTTTGTCTGTGAGGAAAGCTGGCGCTTTGGGCGCTGTAATGGCTGGTGACATCATCGGCCACGTTGGCACGTTGATCACTGACGATCTTCCGGCTAGGGTTAAGGCCGTCATGGAATCTGCATAGCCTGGATGATCGTGACCCTGTAGAACACTGTTTGGCCACTGCTGCTTTAGAATCACTATGCTTAATGTTTGTTTGAGGGGCGCTGCGTACATTCTGTTTTCCCGATAACCTCCTGTCTACTGCGTGGTTGTTTCCGTTGGTAAGACGGTAGTGCTTCCTAATAGTTGGCAACAATATCACCAGTAGTTTATGTTGATGTCACTGCTACCTATGTCGCTCGAAAGTGTTGTGGAGTGTTGTATAAATTGTTTCTGATATCCAGATGAACAAGCTTATAGAGCCGTTATGAAAATATAGGGTTTGAACTACGTTACTTTAAGTGTTTTTTCCTCATCGCCAAGGATGATGCGATCGATTAAACCGTACTCTTTACACTCTTCCGCGGACATGAAATTGTCACGTTCTAGATCAGCGACGATGCGTTCCAAAGGCTGTTTCGTTATCGTTGTATAGACGTCTTGAATCATGCGTTTGATTTTAAGTAGATGTTGCGCTTCTGTTTTGAGTTGTTCAGCTGAGCCTTGAAGAGTCCCCGATGGTTGGTGAAGTAGCACCCTCGAATGCATGAGTGCCGACCTCATTGACGGAGTGCCAGCTCCTAACAACAAAGACGCTGTTGCTCCGCAGAACCCAACATTGATTGTGGCAACTTTAGACTTGAGATGTTTGATTGTGTCGTATAAAGCCAATGCAGCCGTCATCGGCCCTCCCGGACTATTAATATATAGTGTGATAGGTTTTTCAGAGGTTTCATTATCAAGACAAAGCAGCGCACTTATTAGCATGTTTGTGTACTCGTCATCTAACGCTTTGCTTACAAACAAAATCCTTTCCCTGTACAACCTCGTGTGAATGTCTTCCCATTCGGAGCGGTTGGTCCCCGGTATCTTGTATTCCACCTTTGGTATACCTATGGGTGTCATTCGCAATGACATCCCTGGTCGTTGTTGCACTATTATATCATTTCCTTAAGAGTGGCAAAACCTACTCGATTCCGTGCGACCCAGCTTGAAGCCTGTGGCGAGATTCTGCGAGTTTGTTAAATAGCATAGTGACTAATATATGAATCGTCAACAGTTCAAACGTCCAATGCAGTAAATATAACAGCTAGATATATAACACGATGGTATAAGACGGTTCTACCCAAATGAGTGGACCGCTTCACGTGACTCCAAAGCATACTAAAATGTTAAGTATTGACACACGATAAGCTGAATGATGTACTGTCACACTTTAAGCGCTGTTACTGTGGCTAGACAGGTATGTTTAGCGGAATCTCCAGTCACATCACCGAATATTGAGAGCACATACCTGGGATGGCAGTAGCACTGCAACGGACAGCGCCATCCACAGCATATCTCCCATTATGCTATGTTTTAGCAACTGTCGTTGTAATAGGCGGTATATTGTGTCACGAAGGAATGTCTAATACACCATCGTGCGATGGTGCCTTCTCTATATCTCGAACAAAGAGGAATCAGAGTTTGCATCAGAACATTAGCATAACTATAATTATTTAGCTATTAGTGACACGTCTACGACATTAAATATGAAGCTCGAATCCATACGTTGGTGCTTTGCACATTATCCCTTGCTGTCGGTTAACATCCGCCAGTTTGCTGAACCATGGCATCAATAATATCACCATTTTCGATTCCAAGCTCTTCTGGAGTGCATTCACCCCTTATTCTGTCTCCATCGAATAGGAATCGCACTACAGGACAATGTCTGGATATATAAGCACACGCAAGTCGCACGAAAA
>CCSG02000002.1:0-11005 GCA_001077455.2 Babesia divergens
TGAGGTGTCCTAAGAACCTTAAGGAGTGTATTGACTGGGTGATCTGCATTGAAAGCCAGCGTAAGAGCTAGTTGAGTGACGTTGATCCAGGTCACTAGGCCAGGACCGCTGTCTATTACAAAGGGTTACCAGAATACTAAAGTGAGAGTACTAGACAACATGCTATTACAGTGTGGTTAGTAGAAGAATGTTATGTCAGACAGTACAATAATGGCAGTAGGCCTGCCGGTGAGGCTGAGTGAATATCCAAAATGATACAGGTAGTGATGTAGAACATGACTTGGCATTACAGCGTACTGTGATACATACCAGTAGTACGACGCCATACAGTATTGGGCTTAGCGGTGCTCCGGAGTGGCCTGACAGCGGAGCATTACCGTGGTGGCCCTGGTGGCTGCATGGTTGGTCAGGTTAAACCTTGTTGGAGGAAACTGTATCACTTCGGAGGGTTGTGGAATCCCTTAGGAATCTCGTTGGAATCTTGTCTTTAGGTGAGTCTTAGGGTCTCTCATTTGTTGTTCAGGATGTCTAAGACGAAGGAGGAGGAGCAGGAGGTCAGCCAGGAGGACTGTAACAGACAAAGTAAGTTCAAGGACCCTAAGTTCGGCAGCCTGAAGGATATCCTTGAGGAGTTGTATAAATTGCAAGACTCGGACTTTAAGAGAACGGTATTTGGCCACCTTAAGAAAGAACTTCAGCCATACTGTGGTGATACTTATCTCGATGCCTTTTACGGAGGCCGTGGCGGCTCTTCTTACGGCGGATACATTCAGGCCTTTACATTCGATGCTAGGAATATCTGCTTGGCCATTGTTAAGTCTGTTCAATGGGATGGGCGCTCTATCAACATCCATGCAAAGCATGATGACTGCATCAAAAAATATGCTGAGGCCCTCAAGGATTGTCTGCCGAAAACCTATGCTGCGCTTTATTATCTTTATTTCATGGGTTCCAAAACAGATTTTAGTGGCATGCACGGAGGACAGTGGAAAGATTATGCATGTAATGGGAATGACTATGACTACAGAGGTGGATCTAAAGTTGATCTCTACCTTTGGCTTACTGACATGAATGGCCAGAGCTCCGACTTTATCAGGAGAGGCTTCACCCACTCGGACAAGCATAGTTTTACCAACAAAAAGGGTAGTGACGTTGCCACTGTGATTGCAAATATTATTAAGCATGACTTCCCTGAAGCCCTCCAAAAAGTTCTCTGTGGCCTCATGTTTGTTTGTACTTGGGATCCTTCCCTGCTTGGCCATGTCTGTCTGTTTCTTTATCACTTCTGCGAAAAAGTTATGGAGGATCAGGTTGGAGGGGATCTTCAAAGAAAATGGGAAGGAGAGAAATATAAAGTAAACTTCGAAAACTTAAATGCGGTTTGCATAGAACTTCAGAAAAGGCTTCTGCCATTCACTGGTAGTGTATCTCATGAATCATACATCATAGCCGTATATAATGGGAGCAATACAAACTTGTTCGAAGAAATCTGGGATGAGAATAAATTCGTAAAGTACTGTAAATGGCTGGAGAAACATCTTCCCCGAATTATTGAATCCCTTGCAAGTATGTCCAAGGATTCTGAAAATTGGAAGTCATCCTCCCTCACAAATGCCTCCTCACCAGGGCCTTTCAAGTATGGATTCGTTTTTAAGGATAAAAGCTGGGAGGATGGGAATATTAATTCGAACCTCCAACCTTTGATTAAAAGTCTCACTGGTGGAGACTCCGGATCCCTCAACTCACTCCTTCAATGTCTCAATGGAGACTTTTCCGCTAACTCCGAGGCCATTGCCGGCAACACCGCTGAATCCTCTTCTGGAGCCGCCGCCGCCGGAGCCTCTGTCGGCGTCATTAGCCTTGGAGGTGCCGGGGCCGGTGTAGCCTACGGCTTTAATCTCTTTGGTCTCAAGGATATTATGTCCGGAGTATTCGGTGCAATCAGGGGTCTGGTTGTAGGATTCTAGTCCACTCTATTGACATTCTTTTAATATTCTTATTGTAACATTTTAACATTTTCCTTAGTTGAGCTTTACTGACATGACTGTGTTTTCGCAGTTACTGCTGGGTGTTAGTGCTACACACCAGTGCCTAGGATTCTCCTGGTGATACGACTGGAGTGGCTAATACTATGTGACTTAGATGTGTAAGCTATGTCATGGTACTATCGTAGTGTCACTGGGTGGAATGGATTACTTGGCCATTGCCTAATAGTGTTCTTCCAGTACTGCGTTGGTATGCCTGACTGTATCCATGTCCCATGCCTCTAGTGCACCGTCCCACTCAGTAGTGTCCTTGGGCGTAGCCTCACAGTCGGGTTGCTAACTCTTATGAACTCACTCTTCACTGATATATTGGGAATGCAATCGTGTGCTTGCAGTAATAGAGGTTATAAACAAACAGGCAGAGGAGCTGCTCCACTTCACGGAGGATGACCTGCGGCTGCTAGAAATATTTTCAGCCATCGTAGGACCGCAGCTGGAGAAATCTGATTTCGCTGTCTCTGTATCGCGGCCAGCTGAAACTGAAGCAGGACTTGCATTCCGGAAGCGGAAGAGGAGTGAGACGCATCTTCTGTACAAAATGAGAAATCTTGTTTTAATTGTCCGTTTTTATAATTGATTCCGTCTGCACTCTGTTGTTGAATCCAATTGTATACTGCACTAGTATGAGATAGCATGCAATACTCACCCATAAACTGTATCACAGTAGACGTGTTACATGTCAACTCCCTTCCCTGGCGATCCTTAGTCATTTAACGAATACATCTGTTATTGCATGGAACAGATTACAAAATGAAGTTGCCCCTAAAGCTGTGGACAACAGTATCCTTGTAATTCTGTTCAATAAACTAGTGGTATGTTAGGACACTACTAATCCGGAGTGTCATCACTGGACTATTCACCTGCCCTAGTTAACTTCGATCTTAATGTAGACTACTCACTTGAGGACAACAACTTTAACTGTATGGGAATTCCTCTACAATGTTGAGAACTAGAGGTCAGACATTAGAAACCAGATAAGGGATCATATCTGTTAACCATATGGTGATGTTGATTCCTATACAGATGCCTTAATCCTTTTTATCATTACAACATGTTCTAATAAAATCAACATAGGAGATAACAGGTAAAGGAACAGTAGGCATCTACCTAGGTCAGTGAGACGCAACACATCAATTTTGATAAGGAAATGAGAATATTGTAGACGGATGAGATTATCACGATAGTGAAACCATAGAACAATGAGGAGATGTACACCTGTGTTATTCTGGCTGCAGGAGAAATGACCATTATTGAGGCATCCTCGGAAATGTTGGTAATGCAAGAAAGGCTTTGCAATTCCAATCAGTGAGACACCCATGGACAATTGAATTACTCTGGGATTCCATATCCACATAGGGTATGCCCATGAACACAATTGATTTGAAGTACAGCAGTCGATCATGTTGCAATGGCAACCTGGTCATTGAGGAATAACAATTCCCATTGAGAAAGCATGAAAAATATCAATATGGAAATGGAATATAGAGCCGTAGTGATCAATGAACTATAGATATCATAGACAATAATGTTATATGGAAGACGATTGTGATACATTTGGATATTAGTCCCCATGAAATTAATCAGCATCACGGCAGTTCCCAAGCCCTTCATTTCTCAACATCTCTAGAAAACCAGGATGTAGAGATGAATTACTCTAGAACACTTCTGTTAGGTTTAATGTTCCATTCAATGACACAGAGATTCATGGAATAATCACACCTCTTTACAATATATCAGAAGACTGTATTGAGACGGTTGAAGGCAAGACAAGACAATATTGCCTGTGAGGATATAACCGAGATTTATCATGATGATGTATAACTGAAGATACATCCTTTTCTATTAATAGGTGCTGCACCTTATTCGTGACGGCCTGATTCCAATCTAAACCATCATGACCATAGAGGGGTGAGATGCTGAGATATAAGGTACAATGTTAAGAATTATAGGTCAAGTAGTGGGAAAGATACAGCCTGTATCACTCCTGTTGATACTTAACGTAGAAGCATATTACTGTCATTGTCACTTAATAAGCACCGCGAACTGCATTCAATATCATGACCAAGAAACATGGAGACCATTGCCTTTCATGTTATAATCATTTAAAGTACTTGAACGTAGTTGTATATTTAATATACATCTTATGATTCTCCATAACTCACCTGTCCAGCTCCCTTTGACAACATTCCTGGACTCCAATTTGTGTATCCATCCCAGTACATCCAGGCACTCCACTGGTAACATCAATCATTATTATACTACTCCATTGGATACACCACTATTACAATGTTGTCTGAGCTACAGGATGAACATTGATGCGTTAACTGAAATTCTTTGTGGCTCAGATAATCCCACCAATCTTGTCCACATGGATGCAATGCAGGAGTCTCTATTCCACATCATAGTTACTATGAATACAACCTATGCATCTATGTACAACATGAGCCCAAATATAATAATGGCCAACCATCCTTATTGCTATGCCAATGGGAACTGCAAACTACCACGGCACTGTAGTAGTGGGATGGCATTGGCAACTCACCGACACCCTAGTTCTACAAACGCAAATACCGAATACAACTAATAACATTACAACTGCAGTTATACATCCAACACAATACCAGTACAGATCTAGCAATAGTCTCCATGACCATGAATGTGGTGGCGCCTTAGATATTCGGGGTGTCAACTAAGGCTGACAGGCATTGTCCTGTACTATTCGGGGTGCACGTGACAGGGCTTGTGGTCACATTTCCTCCCTTCCCACAAGGTTGGCTGTACATACCAATCCTGTTCTGGATTTGTTGGTTGAGTAATCCTTGACGTGTTCAGTTCCGTTGTGGTCTATATCCAGGTTACTTCACTGACCTATGGAGTCATGTTGTTGAGTTATTTCGGGCATCTAGGAGCGTCTCCAGGACGTCATTAGTGAATACATTCTGACATCAATGGTAACTATGTGGAGACATTGATGGTAGTATTTGGGTGTTCATTGTAGTCTGTTTATGCGTTAACAAAGAATGTTCCGGATCGTGTTCAGTGTCATCATTTAGTGATATTGATAGCATCTCCTTGATACAGGAGGGCATATGTTCAACTGGTTGTCGGCATATTTCCAATGTTTTCTCTTGGTAATTGTGTAAGTAGTACAGTATGCTTGGTGTATTAGGAAATGCCACATTTGATATTTAACGACTCCACTAAGGAGTATTATGTCAATGTTATTTGGGTATCAGGCATCAAAACCTTAGTCACTGTAGATGAGGCGGGCACAAGACAATATAAAGCAGGTCAACTCTAGCTTGGGATATGTATTGGTGAGACATATTCTTCGTGGCGTCGTAAAATTAGTCCATGCCTGGGGATGCTGCATCTTCGATCGGTGGTGGACTTTGATGTAGCCTCCGCCACTCAGTTACACCCGTGGAGCTCATCCCTATCTTCGACCAGCATTACTTGAACATGTCGGTGATTATGACAACCGTCCCATTTTTCTCCATTGTAGTATTCGTGTCCTGTCCGATGCTGTTTACTTCTGAATGCCTCTTCATGATTCTGGATTATGTACAGATTATAATCACCTTATGAGATGTAATAAAGTTCGCTAAACAAAGCAACCATCCTAAAATGCAGAGGAGCCCGCCTCCACAATATACCCTACTTAAACCAATGAGTACTTTACTGCGGTCCCAGCTTTCACGCAGCTCTAGGAATGGACACATAATGCTCATGTAAGATCCGTATTGTCGATGGATATTGACATTATCCATTGAAGATCTAGACAAGCATAATCCACAAACAAATGCTTTATCTGAACACAGGAATATTTGGGCCCGACTGCAACATGGATGGAGCAACACTGTTCTGGAAACTATTGTGGTTGACAGTGAAATATAGTTGTGTATCAGTCCTATAAAATGGATTACAACGCTACTGTGAACTATGAAATACGACAAAATTGTAACCATTAAAATTCAAGTTGGCATTGTGGATGGCAAAAGTATTCCAGCCTACTCGGCATTCAAGGCCAATAAAACAAAATCAGATTCCGAATAGGAAACCGCGCAGGAAATATCCCAGACCGCCAAGCGCAGCTGGCCTCACCAGGATAAGCTACACACTGGGATAATGGAGTGACTACAAAAGTGACAGGGCTATCATGCTAGGAGTGGAGTGCCAGTAAGTTAAGGAATAGACTAGAGGATATTATACATGTGTCAGCCAAGCAATGTGGCAATGAAGCCCAAGACAATGTCCTTGAAGCCGAAAGCGTTGGTAACATACGCAGCACCGGCACCCAGGCCTGCGGCCCCTAGGAGCCCTGTGGTGGCCCTGGCAGCATTAGCCCCGGGGGAGGTTCTGGAGAACAATTTGTCGAGATAGTCCTTGAGTCCATCGAGGGATCCGGAGTCCTTACGACTAAGCTTCGAAATAGATCCCTGGAGATTCTGGCAAAAGTTTCCATTTTGCCACTCACTGGTAAAAACGAAACCATACTTGAAGGGTCCTGCTGAGGTGGCATTCTGGAGGGAATCCTGAGTCCAATTTTTAGACTCCTCGGACATATTCTCCAAGGAAGCCTTGAGATGTTGAAGATTATGCTTCAGCCAGTAGAGGTAGTGGGGAAGGTGTTCAGAGATCACGAGACTGGAATACAGTGAAGAATTATTATGGCACACAGGCTTGAGGCAGCAGTTGGAATCGTTGACGAACTGTCCAAGCTTTTCCTTGAGCTGCTCGCATAAAACTTTCAACTCTCCAAAGCCTTTAGAATACCTTTCCTTGAATACCTTTTCGAAGTTCCCTGAACTCCCAGTCAACTTTTCACGGAGTTCGTGGAGGAAGAGGACAGCATGCCCGGTCAGGGAGTCATGCCACTTGACGAGGATGAGCTGGAGGATGTAGCACATGACTTTCTGGAGGTCACCGGGACTGTCATGCTTAATGATCTTTGAAATCGCATCGGCAATATCCTTGCCAGTATTGGAGCCATGAAGCTCCCCGTCGGAGAACCCTCCAGGGAGAATGCCAAATGTGGAGGTGGGAGGACCTTTGTTGGGGTTCTCATCCTGACTAGTAAGAAAAGTTTGAAGCCCATTCTGATTAAATTGGAGTCCATTCCACTTCCCTCCACCGATTCCACTGCAGTCCTGAGAGGTCATAAAATAAAGATAGTATAGGGCGGAGTAGAGCCTCGGCATGCTGTTCTTGAGGGCGGCGGTGACACAGCCAAAATGTTCAATGTGGCCAGAGAACTTAGAGCCCCTTTTCATCTCTCCATAATCCTTTACAATAGCTTCAAGGATCTCCTTGGCCACCTCAAAGACATTCCACATATATCCCCCGGAGCCATGGCCCCACTCCGGATCTCCTTCATTCAGCTTGTAGAACTTATCGGCATCGCCAAACCGCATCTTGGCATCTTCATAGTACCAGTAACATACAGAATGTTTCACGGTCCTGCCACTCTTGGATGTGCTGGCATCATTGACGAGAGCCATCAGCACAAGGATATCCTTGAGGGTCCCGGGGGTCTTATGGACCATGGAACCACAGTCCTCATTCTCCATCCTGCCGGGCGCTCAACCACAACTCATGGGATTCCAAGGGCTGCATTGGAAGGACAGCTTTAGCAGTGGAATCCTCCGTGCCTAAGCATGGAAGGCTGAGATTACAACGACATCGCGGTGCACTGGAAGGCTTTCATGTAGGGTCGGCAGTAATCCATGGACATCCATGGCGCAACAAGTCTAGTAATACAATGGAATGCATACCATAAACCGACGTGGTAATGACACCTTAAAATACATGGATGTGCATATGCATCATCGACTGGAACAGACAGGTCACGCCTAGTGACCAGGCCACACTGACAGGCATCCACGAGCATAATATTTAGACACATTTATAGTTACAATGTGTATTATTACTATCATTGAGCACTAATATCCACCACTCTGGGTTACATTGCCAGGCCAAGTCAAGCTTACGCTCCACATTACAGATGCCAAGGTGCTTGATGGTGACAGTCACTGCACTGGTGATACAGATGGTACACCACTGCTCAGACTACGTATCCCACCCCGGACAGCTTGGAACCGTGATGTGCGAGCCTGCAACTGGTTCTGCCAATTGTGGCAACGGACAGTGTTAGTGTAAGACTAAAGTGCAAATAAAGTGTAATATAATGTTAAAGTATTGCAAGAATGTCATTTAATGAGACTCGCAATGAGGCCTGAAATAATATCCTTAAGGCCGAAGGCATTGGTGGCATAGGCTGCGCCAAAGCCCAGACCCCCGGCCCCGAGGACCCCCCCGGCTGCTCCTCCGGCCGTCACGCCAGAGGATCCGGAGTTCCCAGAGGAAATATTTCCGAGGCATTCATTGAGGGAACGGAGGGACTCTTCAAGGTCGGAGGTTGAAAGGCCGGACTTAAAAGTTCCATCCTTCCAGGAATCATCCTTAAAGACAAAGCCGAAGCGGAAGGGCCCGGCTGAGAAGCCATGCGGGATGGTGGAAAGGCTCCAGCCTGGAGGCTCCGAAGACATCTCCTGAAGGGCCCCAATAATATCCTTAAGATTCTCCTTAAGCCACTTTACATAGTCTTCAAAATATTTGTCATCCCAGAGATCATTGAACAATCCAGAATTGTTTGAGCAGACGGCGGAAAGCTTTGAGTCAGAGCCAATGAGGAAAGTCTGAAGGTGATTATTGTTAACCTCATTACACCTCTTTTGCATCTCATCGAAGCTTCCATTAAATTTCCTTTCGAACTCCTCCCTGTACTTATTAAAGGATCCTCCTCCTTCCCGAGTATAATCAGGACCAACCATAGAACAAAACTTATGAAGAAACAGACAGGCATGGCCAAGGAGGGAAGGATCCCAAGGACAGACGAACAACAAGGATGCAAGAACCTTCTGGAGGGCTTTGGCAGAGTCATGCGAAATGATCTGTTTAATCACAGAGGCAACCGTGGAGCCATCATTGTGGTTATCAAGCTCACCGTCGGAAAAGCCTCTCTTGATAAACTCAGGCATGGTGACCAATCGATTGTCAGTAAGCCATTGGTAAAGCTTTTGGCCGGAGTCCTTAACATTATAAGAATTCCATTGGCTTCCACCGATTCCACTGCACTCAGTGGAACACATAAAATACAAATAGTATAGGGCAGCGTAGCCCTGGGGGAGAAACCTTTTAAGGGCATTGGAAATCTTTAAGGCGCAGTCTTTATGGGAAGCATGGCTTCCATGGTCACGGTCAAGGGTACCATACTTTCCGTATTGTCTCTCAGAGCTATCAAGGATAGTACTACGGATCCACTGAGCTGTGGTGAAGACATTGCCAAGGGAGGAAGTGAGGCCATCAGAATCAGAATCCTTAAAATACATCCGAACATCCTCAACAAGCTTCTGGCCCACAGAATCCTTTAAACTACTAGCATCATTCAGCTTCACCAAAAGCTCAAGGACATCCTTAAGGCTCTCAGGCTCCTGGAAGCTACACTGCCCCTCCTGCTCCTCCGTCATCCTCACCTAAAGTCAAGATTCCAACGAGATTCCTAAAGGATTCCACAACCTTCCAGGGATATAGCGTATTAACAGGCATTAACAATCATACTAAACCGTAGAATCCTCAGGCATAACAGAGCACCACTGCACTTCCAACGACGTCACGGCACTTCACCCCGGGGGTGCAGGCCTGTCGGGCACCACGGCTATCCTCAGCCATCTGAGGTATTACAATTATGGTGCAACATATACATCGAAGCTGTATTACAGGGCATTTGTTAATACGCCTTTGTGGATTCATAATCCCAGTATGCCACAGCACGCCTAGTGTCACTGAGAATTGCACATCTGAGCTAACACATTCTATCACGGATTCACTGCAACATTGTCACATAGCTACACTGTTACTGTCACTGTAATGTAATACTGTGGAATTATGATTTCAGCCCAGGCTTGCTTGGAACATCCTGGCCACTGGTGCCCTAGGAGTACACCTCAATGATGGTCTATCGGCTAATACACAGGATGTAACATACATCAGTGTACTACTTGTAACAGTAATAGTTGTAATATGCCAGTACTGGTAGTATGATCAGACCCTAATCCATGATTGGATGATGGTAACAGTAAGGACTAAGGTGGGAAGCAAGTACTAGGAAGGATATTAAGGATATGTATTAAGGATTAGAGTGTAAGGATATCATAATGTGAAGTAAGAGAGATCCTTGAGTTTGGAGGAGGCGTCGGAGAAGAGAGTTGAAGGAAGGATTTTGAAGGATCTGGGAAGATGGAGGTGGGAGTCAATATGTAAAAGATCCAACTTATAAAATTGAACGTAATAGAAATAGGATATTACAAGGATCCAAATGTAAAGAAAGGCGTAAATAAATGGGAGACGGATGGACCAAAGGAAGGCGTCGATGACATTCAAGAGAGTCTGAAGAGGAGAGCCTTGGATGACAATGCTGAGTTGGTCAAGGAAATCTTTGTAGGATTATTGAGTACAATCATTATTGCCTCCAACACACATTGATGTATTATGATTGTAATAATATTGTTATTGTGTATCTAGGATATTGTTGTCTATTCATGGATCCTGGATTAGGGCTTAGGTGTCTTAAGGCAGTACTGCAATCTCAGTCAAGGATGTATTCTAGTACTGCAATGTCAGTCAAGGATGTATTCTAGTAGTTTAATGTCAGTCAAGGATGTATTCTAGTAGTGTCGATAATGGTATCAATGTGTATCATGGTAGTAACTGTGTAGTGTCAGTGACCTAAGCCATGACTAAGGATAGAGTGGAACAAAGGTGTACAGAGGAATGTACTAGGAAGGATATTAAGGATATGTATTAAGGACTAGAGTGGAAGGATATTATCATAATGTGAAGTAAGAGAGATCCTTGAGTTTGGAGGAAGCATCGGAGAAGAGAGTGGAGGGAAGGATTTT